>JANJGN010001319.1:0-157404 GCA_026770705.1 Isurus oxyrinchus
CAACATTGAAAAACACCAACAAATTCAACAACAACCTCAACATTGAAAAACACCAACAAATTCAACAACAACCTCAACATTGAAAAACAACAACAACCTCAACATTGAAAAACACCAACAAATTCAACAATAACCTCAACATTGAAAAACAACAACAACCTCAACTTTGAAAAACACCAACAAATTCAACAACAACCTCAACATTGAAAAACACCAACAATTCAACAACAACCTCAACATTGAATAACACCAACAAATTCAACAACAACCTCCACATTGAAAAACAACAACAACCTCAAGATTGAAAAACACCAACAAATTCAACAACAACCTCAACATTTAAAAACAGCAACAAATTCAACAACAACCTCTACATTGAAAAACAACAACAACCTCAACATTGAAAAACACCAACAAATTCAACAACAACCTCAACATTGAAAAACAACAACAACCTCAACATTGAAAAACACCAACAAATTCAACAACAACCTCAACATTGAAAAACAACAACAACCTCAACATTGAAAAACACCAACAAATTCCACAACAACTTCAACATTGAAAAACACCAACAAATTCAACAACAACCTCAACATTGAAAAACACCAACAAATTCAACAACAACCTCAACATTTAAAAACACCAACAAATTCAACAACAACCTCAACATTGAAAAACTACACATTGAAAAACACCAACAAATTCAACAACAACCTCAACATTGAAAAACAACAACAACCTCAACATGAAAAACACCAACAAATTCAACAACAACCTCAACATTGAAAAACAACAACAACCTCAACATTGAAAAACACCAACAAATTCAACAACATCCTCAACATTGAAAAACACCAACAAATTCAACAACAACCTCAACATTGAAAAACAACAACAACCTCAACATTGAAAAACACCAACAAATTCAACAACAACCTCAACATTGAAAAACAACAACAACCACAACATTGAAAAGCACCAACAAATTCAACAACAACTTCAACATTGAAATACACCAACAAATTCAACAACAACCTCAACATTGAAAAACACCAACAAATTCAACAACAACCTCAACATTGAAAAACAACAACAACATCAACATTGAAAAACACCCACAAATTCAACAACAACCTCAACATTGAAAAACTACAAAAACCTCAACATTGAAAACACCAACAAATTCAACAACAACCTCAACATTGAAAAACACCAACAAATTCAACAACAACCTCAAAATTGAAAAACAGCAACAACCTCAAAATTGAAAAAAACCAACAAATTCAACAACAACCACAACATTGAAAAACACCAACAAATTCAACAACAACCTCTACATTGAAAAACAACAACAACCTCAACATTGAAAAACACCAACAAATTCAACAACAACCTCAAAATTAAAAAACACCAACAAATTCAACAACAACCTCAACATTGAAAAACAACAACAACCTCAACATTGAAAAACACCAACAAATTCAACAACAACCTCAACATTGAAAAACAATAACAACCTCAACATTGAAAAACACCAACAAATTCAACAACAACTTCAACATTGAAAAACACCAACAAATTCAACAACAACCGCGACATTGAAAAACACCAACAAATTCAACAACAACCTCAACATTGAAAAACAACAACAACCTCAACATTGAAAAACACCAACAAATTCAACAACAACCTCAACATTGAAAAACAGCAACAACCTCAACATTGAAAAACACCAACAAATTCAACAACAACCTCAACATTTAAAAACACCAACAAATTCAACAACAACCTCAACATTGAAAAACAACAACAACCTCAACATGAAAAACACCAGCAAATTCAACAACAACCTCAACATTGAAAAACAACAACAACCTCAACATTGAAAAACACCAACAAATTCAACAACATACTCAACATTGAAAAACACCAACAAATTCAACAACAACCTCAACATTGAAAAACAACAACAACCTCAACATTGAAAAACACCAACAAATTCAACAACAACCTCAACATTGAAAAACAACAACAACCACAACATTGAAAAGCACCAACAAATTCAACAACAACTTCAACATTGAAATACACCAACAAATTCAACAACAACCTCAACATTGAAAAACACCAACAAATTCAACAACAACCTCAACATTGAAAAACAACAACAACATCAACATTGAAAAACACCCACAAATTCAACAACAACCTCAACATTGAAAAACTACAAAAACCTCAACATTGAAAACACCAACAAATTCAACAACAACCTCAACATTGAAAAACACCAACAAATTCAACAACAACCTCAAAATTGAAAAACAGCAACAACCTCAAAATTGAAAAAAACCAACAAATTCAACAACAACCACAACATTGAAAAACACCAACAAATTCAACAACAACCTCTACATTGAAAAACAACAACAACCTCAACATTGAAAAACACCAACAAATTCAACAACAACCTCAAAATTAAAAAACACCAACAAATTCAACATTGAAAAACACCAACAAATTCAACAACAACTTCAACATTGAAAAACACCAACAAATTCAACAACAACCGCGACATTGAAAAACACCAACAAATTCAACAACAACCTCAACATTGAAAAACAACAACAACCTCAACATTGAAAAACACCAACAAATTCAACAACAACCTCAACATTGAAAAACAACAACAACCTCAACATTGAAAAACACCAACAAATTCAACAACAACCTCAACATTTAAAAACACCAACAAATTCAACAACAACCTCAACATTGAAAAACAACAACAACCTCAACATGAAAAACACCAACAAATTCAACAACAACCTCAACATTGAAAAACAACAACAACCTCAACATTGAAAAACACCAACAAATTCAACAACATCCTCAACATTGAAAAACACCAACAAATTCAACAACAACCTCAACATTGAAAAACAACAACAACCTCAACATTGAAAAACACCAACAAATTCAACAACAACCTCAACATTGAAAAACAACAACAACCACAACATTGAAAAGCACCAACAAATTCAACAACAACTTCAACATTGAAATACACCAACAAATTCAACAACAACCTCAACATTGAAAAACACCAACAAATTCAACAACAACCTCAACATTGAAAAACAACAACAACATCAACATTGAAAAACACCAACAAATTCAACAACAACCTCAACATTGAAAAACTAAAAAAACCTCAACATTGAAAACACCAACAAATTCAACAACAACCTCAACATTGAAAAACACCAACAAATTCAACAACAACCTCAAAATTGAAAAACAGCAACAACCTCAAAATTGAAAAAAACCAACAAATTCAACAACAACCACAACATTGAAAAACACCAACAAATTCAGCAACAACCTCTACATTGAAAAACAACAACAACCTCAACATTGAAAAACACCAACAAATTCAACAACAACCTCAACATTAAAAAACACCAACAAATTCAACAACAACCTCAACATTGAAAAACAACAACAACCTCAACATTGAAAAACACCAAGAAATTCAACAACAACCTCAACATTGAAAAACAATAACAACCTCAACATTGAAAAACACCAACAAATTCAACAACAACTTCAACATTGAAAAACACCAACAAATTCAACAACAACCGCGACATTGAAAAACACCAACAAATTCAACAACAACCTCAACATTGAAAAACAACAACAACCTCAACATTGAAAAACACCAACAAATTCAACAACAACCTCAACATTGAAAAACAACAACAACCTCAACATTGAAAAACACCGACAAATTCAACAACAAACTCAACATTTAAAAACACCAACAAATTCAACAACAACCTCAACATTGAAAAACAACAACAACCTCAACATGAAAAACACCAACAAATTCAACAACAACCTCAACATTGAAAAACAACAACAACCTCAACATTGAAAAACACCAACAAATTCAACAACAACCTCAACATTGAAAAACACCAACAAATTCAACAACAACCTCAACATTGAAAAACAACAACAACCTCAACATTGAAAAACACCAACAAATTCACCAACAACCTCAACTTTGAAAAACAACAACAACCACAACATTGAAAAGCACCAACAAATTCAACAACAACTTAAGCATTGAAATACACCAACAAATTCAACAACAACCTCAACATTGAAAAACACGAAAAATTCAACAACAACCTCAACATTGAAAAACAACAACAACCTCAACATTGAAAAACACCGACAAATTCAACAACAACCTCAACATTGAAAAACTACAAAACCTCAACATTGAAAAACACGAACAAATTCAACAACAACCTCAACATTGAAAAACACCAACAAATTCAACAACAACCTCTACATTGAAAAACAACAACAACCTCAATATTGAAAAACACCAACAAATTCAACAACAACCTCAACATTGAAAAACAATAACAACCTCAACATTGAAAAACACCAACAAATTCAACAACAACTTCAACATTGAAAAACACCAACAAATTCAACAACAACCTCGACATTGAAAAACACCAACAAATTCAACAACAACCTCAACATTTAAAAACAACAACAACCTCAACATTGAAAAACACCAACAAATTCAACAACAACCTCAACATTGAAAAATAACAACAACCTCAACATTGAAAAACACCAACAAATTCAACAACAACCTCAACATTTAAAAACACCAACAAATTCAACAACAACCTCAACATTGAAAAACAACAACAACCTCAACATGAAAAACACCAACAAATTCAACAACAACCTCAACATTGAAAAACAACAACAACCTCAACTTTGAAAAACAGCAACAAATTCAACAACAACCTCAACATTGAAAAACACCAACAAATACAACAACAACCTCAACATTGTAAAACAACAACAACCTCAACATTGAAAAACACCAACAAATTCAACAACAACCTCAACATTGAAAAACAACAACAACCTCAACATTGAAAAGCACCAACAAATTCAAAAACAATTTCAACATTGAAATACACCAACACATTCAACAACAACCTCGACATTGAAAAACACCAACAAATTCAACAACAACCTCAACATTGAAAAACTACAACAACCTCAACATTGAAAAAGACCAACAAATTCAACAACAACCTCAACATTGAAAAATAACAACAAAATCAACATTGAAAAACACCAACAATTTCAACAACAACCTCAACATGGAAAAACACCAACAAATTCAACAACAACCTCAACATTGAAAAACAACAACAACCTCAACATTGAAAAACACCAACAAATTCAACAACAACCTCAACATTGAAAAACAACAACAACCTCAACATTGAAAAGCACCAACAAATGAACAACAACTTCAACATTGAAATACACCAACAAATTCAACAACAACGTCGACATTGAAAAACACCAACAAATTCAACAACAACCTCAAAATTGAAAAACAGCAACAACCTCAAATTTGAAAAAAACCAACAAATTCAACAACAACCACAACATTGAAAAACACCAACAAATTCAACAACAACCTCTACATTGAAAAACAACAACAACCTCAACATTGAAAAACACCAACAAATTCAACAACAACCTCAACATTAAAAAACACCAACAAATTCAACAACAACCTCAACATTGAAAAACAACAACAACCTCAACATTGAAAAACACCAACAAATTCAACAACAACCTCAACATTGAAAAACAATAACAACCTCAACATTGAAAAACACCAACAAATTCAACAACAACTTCAACATTGAAAAACACCAACAAATTCAACAACAACCGCGACATTGAAAAACACCAACAAATTCAACAACAACCTCAACATTGAAAAACAACAACAACCTCAACATTGAAAAACACCAACAAATTCAACAACAACCTCAACATTGAAAAACAAGAACAACCTCAACATTGAAAAACACCGACAAATTCAACAACAAACTCAACATTTAAAAACACCAACAAATTCAACAACCTCAACATTGAAAAAACAACAACAACCTCAACATGAAAAACACCAACAAATTCAACCACAACCTCAATATTGAAAAACAACAACAACCTCAACATTGAAAAACACCAACAAATTCAACAACAACCTCAACATTGAAAAACACCAACAAATTCAACAACAACCTCAACATTGAAAAACAACAACAACCTCAACATTGAAAAACACCAACAAATTCACCAACAACCTCAACTTTGAAAAACAACAACAACCACAACATTGAAAAGCACCAACAAATTCAACAACAACTTAAGCATTGAAATACACCAACAAATTCAACAACAACCTCAACATTGAAAAACACGAAAAATTCAACAACAACCTCAACATTGAAAAACAACAACAACCTCAACATTGAAAAACACCGACAAATTCAACAACAACCTCAACATTGAAAAACTACAAAACCCTCAACATTGAAAAAACACGAACAAATTCAACAACACCTCAACATTGAAAAACACCAACAAATTCAACAACAACCTCTACATTGAAAAACAACAACAACCTCAATATTGAAAAAACACCAACAAATTCAAAACAACCTCAACATTGAAAAACAATAACAACCTCAACATTTGAAAAACACAACAAATTCAACAACAACTTCAACATTGAAAAACACCAACAAATTCAACAACAACCTCGACATTGAAAAACACCAACAAATTCAACAACAACCTCAACATTTAAAAACAACAACAACCTCAACATTGAAAAACACCAACAAATTCAACAACAACCTCAACATTGAAAAATAACAACAACCTCAACATTGAAAAACACCAACAAATTCAACAACAACCTCAACATTTAAAAACACCAACAAATTCAACAACAACCTCAACATTGAAAAACAACAACAACCTCAACATGAAAAACACCAACAAATTCAACAACAACCTCAACATGGAAAAACAACAACAACCTCAACTTTGAAAAACAGCAACAAATTCAACAACAACCTCAACATTGAAAAACACCAACAAATACAACAACAACCTCAACATTGTAAAACAACAACAACCTCAACATTGAAAAACACCAACAAATTCAACAACAACCTCAACATTGAAAAACAACAACAACCTCAACATTGAAAAGCACCAACAAATTCAAAAACAATTTCAACATTGAAATACACCAACACATTCAACAACAACCTCGACATTGAAAAACACCAACAAATTCAACAACAACCTCAACATTGAAAAACTACAACAACCTCAACATTGAAAAAGACCAACAAATTCAACAACAACCTCAACATTGAAAAATAACAACAAAATCAACATTGAAAAACACCAACAATTTCAACAACAACCTCAACATGGAAAAACACCAACAAATTCAACAACAACCTCAACATTGAAAAACAACAACAACCTCAACATTGAAAAACACCAACAAATTCAACAACAACCTCAACATTGAAAAACAACAACAACCTCAACATTGAAAAGCACCAACAAATGAACAACAACTTCAACATTGAAATACACCAACAAATTCAACAACAACGTCGACATTGAAAAACACCAACAAATTCAACAACAACCTCAACATTGAAAAACAATAACAACCTCAACATTGAAAAACACCAACAAATTCAACAACAACCTCAACATTGAAAAACAATAACAACCTCAACATTGAAAAACACCAACAAATTCAACAACAACTTCAACATTGAAAAACACCAACAAATTCAACAACAACCTCGACATTGAAAAACACCAACAAATTCAACAACAACCTCAACATTTAAAAACAACAACAACCTCAACATTGAAAAACACCAACAAATTCAACAACAACCTCAACATTGAAAAATAACAACAACCTCAACATTGAAAAACACCAACAAATTCAACAACAACCTCAACATTTAAAAACACCAACAAATTCAACAACAACCTCAACATTGAAAAACAACAACAACCTCAACATGAAAAACACCAACAAATTCAACAACAACCTCAACATTGAAAAACAACAACAACCTCAACATTGAAAAACACCAACAAATTCAACAACAACCTCAACATTGAAAAACACCAACAAATACAACAACAACCTCAACATTGTAAAACAACAACAACCTCAACATTGAAAAACACCAACAAATTCAACAACAACCTCAACATTGAAAAACAACAACAACCTCAACATTGAAAAGCACCAACAAATTCAAAAACAATTTCAACATTGAAATACACCAACACATTCAACAACAACCTCGACATTGAAAAACACCAACAAATTCAACAACAACCTCAACATTGAAAAACTACAACAACCTCAACATTGAAAAAGACCAACAAATTCAACAACAACCTCAACATTGAAAAATAACAACAAAATCAACATTGAAAAACACCAACAATTTCAACAACAACCTCAACATGGAAAAACACCAACAAATTCAACAACAACCTCAACATTGAAAAACAACAACAACCTCAACATTGAAAAACACCAACAAATTCAACAACAACCTCAACATTGAAAAACAACAATAACCTCAACATTGAAAAGCACCAACAAATGAACAACAACTTCAACATTGAAATACACCAACAAATTCAACAACAACGTCGACATTGAAAAACACCAACAAATTCAACAACAACCTCAACATTGAAAAACTACAACAACCTCAACATTGAAAAACACCAACAAATTCAACAACAACCTCAACGTTGAAAAATAACAACAAAATCAACATTGAAAAACACCAACAAATTCAACAACAACCTCAATATTGAAAAACACCAACAAATTCAACAACAACCTCAACATTGAAAAACAACAACAACCTCAACATTGAAAAACACCAACAAATTCAACAGCAACCTCAACATTGAAAAACAACAACAACCTCAAAATTGAAAAACACCATCAAATTCAAGAACAACCTAAACATTGAAAAACACCAACAAATTCAACAACAACCTCAAAATTGAAAATCAACAACAACCTCAACATTGAAAAACTACAACAACCTCAACATTGAAAAATACCAACATATTCAACAACAACCTCAACATTGAAAAACAACAACAACGTCAACATTGAAAAACACCAACAAATTCAACAACAACCTCAACATTGAAAAACAATAACAACCTCAACATTGAAAAACACCAACAAATTCAACAACAACTTCAACATTGAAAAACACCAACAAATTCAACAACAACGTCGACATTGAAAAACACAAACAAATTCAACAACAACCTCAACATTGAAAAACAACAAAAACGTCGACATTGAAAAACACCAACAAATTCAACAACAACCTCAACATTGAAAAACAACAACAACCTCAACATTGAAAAACACCAACAAATTCAACAACAACCTCAACATTGAAAAACACCAACAAATTCAACAACAACCTCAAAATTGAATAACAACAACAACCTCAACATTGAAAAACACCAACAAATTCAACAACAACAACAACATTGAAAAACTACAACAACCTGAACATTGAAAAACACCAACAAATTCAACAACAACCTCAACATTGAAAAAGAACAACAACCTCAACATTGAAAAACACCAACAAATTCAACAACAACCTCAACATTGAGAAACAACAACAACCTCAACATTGAAAAACACCAACAAATTCAACAACAACCTCAACATTGAAAAGCACCAACAAATTCAACAACAACTTCAACATTGAAATACACCAACAAATTCAACAACAACGTCGACATTGAAAAACACCAACAAATTCAACAACAACCTCAACATTGAAAAACTACAACAACCTCAACATTGAAAAACACCAACAAATTCAACAACAACCTCAACATTTAAAAATAACAACAAAATCAACATTGAAAAACACCAAAAAATTCAACAACAACCTCAATATTGAAAAACACCAACAAATTCAACAACAACCTCAACATTGAAAAACAACAACAACCTCAACATTGAAAAACACCAACAAATTCAACAACAACCTCAACATTGAAAAACAACAACAACCTCAAAATTGAAAAACACCAACAAATTCAACAACAACCTCAACATTGAAAAACACCAACAAATTCAACAACAACCTCAAAATTGAAAAACAACAACAACCTCAACATTGAAAAACACCAACAAATTCAACAACAACCTCATCATTGAAAAACACCAACAAATTCAACAACAACCTCAACATTTAAAAACACCAACAAATTCAACAACAACCTCAACATTGAAAAACAACAACAAATTCAAAATTGAAAAACACCAACAAATTCAACA
The DNA here is from genome assembly GCA_026770705.1 of Isurus oxyrinchus. Classification (NCBI taxonomy): domain Eukaryota; kingdom Metazoa; phylum Chordata; class Chondrichthyes; order Lamniformes; family Lamnidae; genus Isurus; species Isurus oxyrinchus. The sequence continues at coordinate 10,301 of JANJGN010001319.1, forward strand.
ACAACCTCAACATTGAAAAACACCAACAAATTCAACAACAACCTCAAAATTGAAAAACAACAACAACCTCAACATTGAAAAACACCAACAAATTCAACAACAACCTCAACATTGAAAAACGACATCAACCTCAACATTGAAAAACACCAACAAATTCAACAACAACCTCAAAATTGAAAAACAACAACAACCTCAAAATTGAAAAACACCAACAAATTCAGCAACAACCTCATCATTGAAAAACACCAACAAATTCAACAACAACCTCAACATTTAAAAACACCAACAAATTCAACAACAACCTCAACATTGAAAAACAACAACAACCTCAACATTGAAAAACACCAACAAATTCAACAACAACCTCAACATTGAAAAACAACAACAACCTCAACATTGAAAAACACCAACATATTCAACAACAACCTCAACATTCAAAAACACCAACAAATTCAATAACAACCTCAACATTGAAAAACAACCACAACCTCAACATTGAAAAACACGAACAAATTCAACAACAACCTCAACATTGTAAAACTCCAACAAATTCAACAACAACCTCAACATTGAAAAACAACAACAACCTCAACATTGAAAAACACCAACATATTCAACAACAACCTCAACATTGAAAAACAACAACAACCTCAACATTGAAAAACACCAACAAATTCAACAACAACCTCAACATTTAAAAACACCAACAAATTCAACAACAACCTCAACATTTAAAAACAACAACAAACTCAACATTTAAAAACACCAACAAATTCAACAACAACCTCAACATTGAAAAACACCAACAAATTCAACAACAACCTCAACATTGAAAAACAATAACAACCTCAACATTGAAAAACACCAACAAATTCAACAACAACTTCAACATTGAAAAACACCAACAAATTCAACAACAACGTCGACATTGAAAAGCACCAACAAATTCAACAACAACCTCAACATTGAAAAACAACAACAACGTCGACATTGAAAAACACCAACAATCTCAACAACAACCTCAACATTGAAAAACAACAACAACCTCAACATTGAAAAACACCAACAAATTCAAGAACAACCTCAACATTGAAAAACACCAACAAATTCAACAATAACCTCAAAATTGAATAACAACAACAACCTCAACTTTGAAAAACACCAACAAATTCAACAACAACCACAACATTGAAAAACTACAACAACCTGAACATTGAAAAACACCAACAAATTCAACAACAACCTCAACATTGAAAAAGAACAACAACCTCAAAATTGAAAAACACCAACAAATTCAGCAACAACCTCAACATTGAAAAACAACAACAACCTCAACATTGAAAAACACCAACAAATTCAACAGCAACCTCAACATTGAAAAACAACAACAACCTCAAAATTGAAAAACACCAACAAATTCAAGAACAACCTCAACATTGAAAAACACCAACAAATTCAACAACAACCTGAAAATTGAAAAACAACAACAACCTGAAAATTGAAAAACACCAACAAATTCAAGAACAACCTCAACATTATAAAACTCCAACAAATTCAACAACAACCTCAACATTGAAAAACAACAACAACCTCAACATTGAAAAATACCAACATATTCAACAACAACCTCAACATTGAAAAACAACAACAACCTCAACATTGAAAAACACCAACAAATTCAACAACAACCTCAACATTAAAAAACACCAACAAATTCAACAACAACCTCAACATTAAAAAACACCAACAAATTCAACAACAACCTCAACATTGAAAAACAAGAACAACCTCAACATTGAAAAACACCAACAAATTCAACAACAACCTCAACATTGAAAAACAATAACAACCTCAACATTGAAAAACACCAACAATTTCAACAACAACTTCAACATTGAAAAACACCAACAAATTCAGCAACAACGTCGACATTGAAAAACACAAACAAATTCAACAACAACCTCAACATTGAAAAACAACAACAACGTCGACATTGAAAAACACCAACAAATTCAACAACAACCTCAACATTGAAAAACAACAACAACCTCAACATTGAAAAACACCAACAAATTCAACAACAACCTCAACATTGAAAAACACCAACAAATTCAACAACAACCTCAAAATTGAATAACAACAACAACCTCAACATTGAAAAACACCAACAAATTCAACAACAACCACAACATTGAAAAACTACAACAACCTGAACATTGAAAAACACCAACAAATTCAACAACAACCTCAACATTGAAAAAGAACAACAACCTCAAAATTGAAAAACACCAACAAATTCAACAACACCCTCAACATTGAGAAACAACAACAACCTCAACATTGAAAAACACCAACAAATTCAACAACAACCTCAAAATTGAAAAACACCAACAAATTCAACAACAACCTCAACATTGAAAAACACCAACAAATTCAACAACAACCTCAACATTTAAAAACAACAACAACCTCAACATTGAAAAGCACCAACAAATTCAACAACAACTTCAACGTTGAAATACACCAACAAATTCAACAACAACCTCAATATTGAAAAACACCAACAAATTCAACAACAACCTCAACATTGAAAAACAACAACAACCTCAACATTGAAAAACACCAACAAATTCAACAACAACCTCAACATTGAAAAACAACAACATCCTCAAAATTGAAAAACACCAACAAATTCAACAACAACCTCAACATTGAAAAGCACCAACAAATTCAACAACAACCTCAAAATTGAAAAACAACAACAACCTCAACATTGAAAAACACCAACAAATTCAACAACAACCTCATCATTGAAAAACACCAACAAATTCAACAACAACCTCAACATTTAAAAACACCAACAAATTCAACAACAACCTCAACATTGAAAAACAACAACAAATTCAAAATTGAAAAATACCAACAAATTCAACAACAACCTCAACATTTAAAAATAACAACAAAATCAACATTGAAAAACACCCACAAATTCAACAACAACCTCAATATTGAAAAACACCAACAAATTCAACAACAACCTCAACATTGAAAAACAACAACAACCTCAACATTGAAAATCACCAACAAATTCAACAACAACCTCAACATTGAAAAACAACAACAACCTCAGAATTGAAAAACACCAACAAATTCAACAACAACCTCAACATTAAAAAACACCAACAAATTCAACAACAACCTCAAAATTGAAAAACAACAACAACCTCAACATTGAAAAACACCAACAAATTCAACAGCAACCTCAACATTGAAAAACAACAACAACCTCAAAATTGAAAAACACCATCAAATTCAAGAACAACCTAAACATTGAAAAACACCAACAAATTCAACAACAACCTCAAAATTGAAAATCAACAACCTCAACATTGAAAAACACCAACAAATTCAACAACAACCTCAACATTGAAAAACGACATCAACCTCAACATTGAAAAATACCAACAAATTCAACAACAACCTGAAAATTGAAAAACAACAACAACCTGAAAATTGAAAAACACCAACAAATTCAAGAACAACCTCAACATTGTAAAACTCCAACAAATTCAACAACAACCTCAACATTGAAAAACAACAACAACCTCAACATTGAAAAATACCAACATATTCAACAACAACCTCAACATTGAAAAACAACAACAACCTCAACATTGAAAAACACCAACAAATTCAACAACAACCTCAACATAGAAAAACAATAACAACCTCAACATTGAAAAACACCAACAAATTCAACAACAACTTCAACATTGAAAAACACCAACAAATTCAACAACAACGTCGACATTGAAAAACACAAACAAATTCAACAACAACCTCAACATTGAAAAACAACAAAAACGTCGACATTGAAAAACACCAACAAATTCAACAACAACCTCAACATTGAAAAACAACAACAACCTCAACATTGAAAAACACCAACAAATTCAACAACAACCTCAACATTGAAAAACACCAACAAATTCAACAACAACCTCAAAATTGAATAACAACAACAACCTCAACATTGAAAAACACCAACAAATTCAACAACAACCACAACATTGAAAAACTACAACAACCTGAACATTGAAAAACACCAACAAATTCAACAACAACCTCAACATTGAAAAAGAACAACAACCTCAACATTGAAAAACACCAACAAATTCAACAACAACCTCAACATTGAGAAACAACAACAACCTCAACATTGAAAAACACCAACAAATTCAACAACAACCTCAACATTGAAAAGCACCAACAAATTCAACAACAACTTCAACATTGAAATACACCAACAAATTCAACAACAACGTCGACATTGAAAAACACCAACAAATTCAACAACAACCTCAACATTGAAAAACTACAACAACCTCAACATTGAAAAACACCAACAAATTCAACAACAACCTCAAAATTGAAAAACAACAACAACCTCAACATTGAAAAACACCAACAAATTCAACAACAACCTCATCATTGAAAAACACCAACAAATTCAACAACAACCTCAACATTTAAAAACACCAACAAATTCAACAACAACCTCAACATTGAAAAACAACAACAAATTCAAAATTGAAAAATACCAACAAATTCAACAACAACCTCAACATTTAAAAATAACAACAAAATCAACATTGAAAAACACCCACAAATTCAACAACAACCTCAATATTGAAAAACACCAACAAATTCAACAACAACCTCAACATTGAAAAACAACAACAACCTCAACATTGAAAATCACCAACAAATTCAACAACAACCTCAACATTGAAAAACAACAACAACCTCAGAATTGAAAAACACCAACAAATTCAACAACAACCTCAACATTAAAAAACACCAACAAATTCAACAACAACCTCAAAATTGAAAAACAACAACAACCTCAACATTGAAAAACACCAACAAATTCAACAGCAACCTCAACATTGAAAAACAACAACAACCTCAAAATTGAAAAACACCATCAAATTCAAGAACAACCTAAACATTGAAAAACACCAACAAATTCAACAACAACCTCAAAATTGAAAATCAACAACCTCAACATTGAAAAACACCAACAAATTCAACAACAACCTCAACATTGAAAAACGACATCAACCTCAACATTGAAAAATACCAACAAATTCAACAACAACCTGAAAATTGAAAAACAACAACAACCTGAAAATTGAAAAACACCAACAAATTCAAGAACAACCTCAACATTGTAAAACTCCAACAAATTCAACAACAACCTCAACATTGAAAAAACAACAACAACCTCAACATTGAAAAATACCAACATATTCAACAACAACCTCAACATTGAAAAACAACAACAACCTCAACATTGAAAAACACCAACAAATTCAACAACAACCTCAACATAGAAAAACAATAACAACCTCAACATTGAAAAACACCAACAAATTCAACAACAACTTCAACATTGAAAAACACCAACAAATTCAACAACAACGTCGACATTGAAAAACACAAACAAATTCAACAACAACCTCAACATTGAAAAACAACAAAAACGTCGACATTGAAAAACACCAACAAATTCAACAACAACCTCAACATTGAAAAACAACAACAACCTCAACATTGAAAAACACCAACAAATTCAACAACAACCTCAACATTGAAAAACACCAACAAATTCAACAACAAGCTCAAAATTGAATAACAACAACAACCTCAACATTGAAAAACACCAACAAATTCAACAACAACCACAACATTGAAAAACTACAACAACCTGAACATTGAAAAACACCAACAAATTCAACAACAACCTCAACATTGAAAAAGAACAACAACCTCAACATTGAAAAACACCAACAAATTCAACAACAACCTCAACATTGAGAAACAACAACAACCTCAACATTGAAAAACACCAACAAATTCAACAACAACCTCAACATTGAAAAGCACCAACAAATTCAACAACAACTTCAACATTGAAATACACCAACAAATTCAACAACAACGTCGACATTGAAAAACACCAACAAATTCAACAACAACCTCAACATTGAAAAACTACAACAACCTCAACATTGAAAAACACCAACAAATTCAACAACAACCTCAACATTTAAAAATAACAACAAAATCAACATTGAAAAACACCAACAAATTCAACAACAACCTCAATATTGAAAAACACCAACAAATTCAACAACAACCTCAACATTGAAAAACAACAACAACCTCAACATTGAAAAACACCAACAAATTCAACAACAACCTCAACATTGAAAAACAACAACATCCTCAAAATTGAAAAACACCAACAAATTCAACAACAACCTCAACATTGAAAAGCACCAACAAATTCAACAACAACCTCAAAATTGAAAAACAACAACAACCTCAACATTGAAAAACACCAACAAATTCAACAACAACCTCATCATTGAAAAACACCAACAAATTCAACAACAACCTCAACATTTAAAAACACCAACAAATTCAACAACAACCTCAACATTGAAAAACAACAACAAATTCAAAATTGAAAAATACCAACAAATTCAACAACAACCTCAACATTGAAAAACACCAACAAATTCAACAACAACCTCAAAATTGAAAAACAACAACAACCTCAACATTGAAAAACACCAACAAATTCAACAACAACCTCAACATTGAAAAACGACATCAACCTCAACATTGAAAAACACCAACAAATTCAACAACAACCTCAAAATTGAAAAACAACAACAACCTCAAAATTGAAAAACACCAACAAATTCAGCAACAACCTCATCATTGAAAAACACCAACAAATTCAACAACAACCTCAACATTTAAAAACACCAACAAATTCAACAACAACCTCAACATTGAAAAACAACAACAACCTCAACATTGAAAAACACCAACAAATTCAACAACAACCTCAACATTGAAAAACAACAACAACCTCAACATTGAAAAACACCAACATATTCAACAACAACCTCAACATTCAAAAACACCAACAAATTCAATAACAACCTCAACATTGAAAAACAACCACAACCTCAACATTGAAAAACACGAACAATTTCAACAACAACCTCAACATTGTAAAACTCCAACAAATTCAACAACAACCTCAACATTGAAAAACAACAACAACCTCAACATTGAAAAACACCAACATATTCAACAACAACCTCAACATTGAAAAACAACAACAACCTCAACATTGAAAAACACCAACAAATTCAACAACAACCTCAACATTTAAAAACACCAACAAATCTAACAACAACCTCAACATTGAAAAACAACAACAACCTCAACATTTAAAAACACCAACAAATTCAACAACAACCTCAACATTGAAAAACACCAACAAATTCAACAACAACCTCAACATTGAAAAACAACAACAACCTCAACATTGAAAAACACCAACAAATTCAACAACAACCTCAACATTGAAAAATACCAACAAATTCAACAACAACCTGAAAATTGAAAAACAACAACAACCTGAAAATTGAAAAACACCAACAAATTCAAGAACAACCTCAACATTGTAAAACTCCAACAAATTCAACAACAACCTCAACATTGAAAACAACAACAACCTCAACATTGAAAAATACCAACATATTCAACAACAACCTCAACATTGAAAAACAACAACAACCTCAACATTGAAAAACACCAACAAATTCAACAACAACCTCAACATTGAAAAACAATAACAACCTCAACATTGAAAAACACCAACAAATTCAACAACAACTTCAACATTGAAAAACACCAACAAATTCAACAACAACCGCGACATTGAAAAACACCAACAAATTCAACAACAACCTCAACATTGAAAAACAACAACAACCTCAAAATTGAAAAACACCATCAAATTCAAGAACAACCTAAACATTGAAAAACACCAACAAATTCAACAACAACCTCAAAATTGAAAATCAACAACCTCAACATTGAAAAACACCAACAAATTCAACAACAACCTCAACATTGAAAAACGACATCAACCTCAACATTGAAAAATACCAACAAATTCAACAACAACCTGAAAATTGAAAAACAACAACAACCTGAAAATTGAAAAACACCAACAAATTCAAGAACAACCTCAACATTGTAAAACTCCAACAAATTCAACAACAACCTCAACATTGAAAAACAACAACAACCTCAACATTGAAAAATACCAACATATTCAACAACAACCTCAACATTGAAAAACAACAACAACCTCAACATTGAAAAACACCAACAAATTCAACAAAAACCTCAACATAGAAAAACAATAACAACCTCAACATTGAAAAACACCAACAAATTCAACAACAACTTCAACATTGAAAAACACCAACAAATTCAACAACAACGTCGACATTGAAAAACACAAACAAATTCAACAACAACCTCAACATTGAAAAACAACAAAAACGTCGACATTGAAAAACACCAACAAATTCAACAACAACCTCAACATTGAAAAACAACAACAACCTCAACATTGAAAAACACCAACAAATTCAACAACAACCTCAACATTGAAAAACACCAACAAATTCAACAACAACCTCAAAATTGAATAACAACAACAACCTCAACATTGAAAAACACCAACAAATTCAACAACAACCACAACATTGAAAAACTACAACAACCTGAACATTGAAAAACACCAACAAATTCAACAACAACCTCAACATTGAAAAAGAACAACAACCTCAACATTGAAAAACACCAACAAATTCAACAACAACCTCAACATTGAGAAACAACAACAACCTCAACATTGAAAAACACCAACAAATTCAACAACAACCTCAACATTGAAAAGCACCAACAAATTCAACAACAACTTCAACATTGAAATACACCAACAAATTCAACAACAACGTCGACATTGAAAAACACCAACAAATTCAACAACAACCTCAACATTGAAAAACTACAACAACCTCAACATTGAAAAACACCAACAAATTCAACAACAACCTCAAAATTGAAAAACAACAACAACCTCAACATTGAAAAACACCAACAAATTCAACAACAACCTCATCATTGAAAAACACCAACAAATTCAACAACAACCTCAACATTTAAAAACACCAACAAATTCAACAACAACCTCAACATTGAAAAACAACAACAAATTCAAAATTGAAAAATACCAACAAATTCAACAACAACCTCAACATTTAAAAATAACAACAAAATCAACATTGAAAAACACCCACAAATTCAACAACAACCTCAATATTGAAAAACACCAACAAATTCAACAACAACCTCAACATTGAAAAACAACAACAACCTCAACATTGAAAATCACCAACAAATTCAACAACAACCTCAACATTGAAAAACAACAACAACCTCAGAATTGAAAAACACCAACAAATTCAACAACAACCTCAACATTAAAAAACACCAACAAATTCAACAACAACCTCAAAATTGAAAAACAACAACAACCTCAACATTGAAAAACACCAACAAATTCAACAGCAACCTCAACATTGAAAAACAACAACAACCTCAAAATTGAAAAACACCATCAAATTCAAGAACAACCTAAACATTGAAAAACACCAACAAATTCAACAACAACCTCAAAATTGAAAATCAACAACCTCAACATTGAAAAACACCAACAAATTCAACAACAACCTCAACATTGAAAAACGACATCAACCTCAACATTGAAAAATACCAACAAATTCAACAACAACCTGAAAATTGAAAAACAACAACAACCTGAAAATTGAAAAACACCAACAAATTCAAGAACAACCTCAACATTGTAAAACTCCAACAAATTCAACAACAACCTCAACATTGAAAAACAACAACAACCTCAACATTGAAAAATACCAACATATTCAACAACAACCTCAACATTGAAAAACAACAACAACCTCAACATTGAAAAACACCAACAAATTCAACAACAACCTCAACATAGAAAAACAATAACAACCTCAACATTGAAAAACACCAACAAATTCAACAACAACTTCAACATTGAAAAACACCAACAAATTCAACAACAACGTCGACATTGAAAAACACAAACAAATTCAACAACAACCTCAACATTGAAAAACAACAAAAACGTCGACATTGAAAAACACCAACAAATTCAACAACAACCTCAACATTGAAAAACAACAACAACCTCAACATTGAAAAACACCAACAAATTCAACAACAACCTCAACATTGAAAAACACCAACAAATTCAACAACAAGCTCAAAATTGAATAACAACAACAACCTCAACATTGAAAAACACCAACAAATTCAACAACAACCACAACATTGAAAAACTACAACAACCTGAACATTGAAAAACACCAACAAATTCAACAACAACCTCAACATTGAAAAAGAACAACAACCTCAACATTGAAAAACACCAACAAATTCAACAACAACCTCAACATTGAGAAACAACAACAACCTCAACATTGAAAAACACCAACAAATTCAACAACAACCTCAACATTGAAAAGCACCAACAAATTCAACAACAACTTCAACATTGAAATACACCAACAAATTCAACAACAACGTCGACATTGAAAAACACCAACAAATTCAACAACAACCTCAACATTGAAAAACTACAACAACCTCAACATTGAAAAACACCAACAAATTCAACAACAACCTCAACATTTAAAAATAACAACAAAATCAACATTGAAAAACACCAACAAATTCAACAACAACCTCAATATTGAAAAACACCAACAAATTCAACAACAACCTCAACATTGAAAAACAACAACAACCTCAACATTGAAAAACACCAACAAATTCAACAACAACCTCAACATTGAAAAACAACAACATCCTCAAAATTGAAAAACACCAACAAATTCAACAACAACCTCAACATTGAAAAGCACCAACAAATTCAACAACAACCTCAAAATTGAAAAACAACAACAACCTCAACATTGAAAAACACCAACAAATTCAACAACAACCTCATCATTGAAAAACACCAACAAATTCAACAACAACCTCAACATTTAAAAACACCAACAAATTCAACAACAACCTCAACATTGAAAAACAACAACAAATTCAAAATTGAAAAATACCAACAAATTCAACAACAACCTCAACATTGAAAAACACCAACAAATTCAACAACAACCTCAAAATTGAAAAACAACAACAACCTCAACATTGAAAAACACCAACAAATTCAACAACAACCTCAACATTGAAAAACGACATCAACCTCAACATTGAAAAACACCAACAAATTCAACAACAACCTCAAAATTGAAAAACAACAACAACCTCAAAATTGAAAAACACCAACAAATTCAGCAACAACCTCATCATTGAAAAACACCAACAAATTCAACAACAACCTCAACATTTAAAAACACCAACAAATTCAACAACAACCTCAACATTGAAAAACAACAACAACCTCAACATTGAAAAACACCAACAAATTCAACAACAACCTCAACATTGAAAAACAACAACAACCTCAACATTGAAAAACACCAACATATTCAACAACAACCTCAACATTCAAAAACACCAACAAATTCAATAACAACCTCAACATTGAAAAACAACCACAACCTCAACATTGAAAAACACGAACAATTTCAACAACAACCTCAACATTGTAAAACTCCAACAAATTCAACAACAACCTCAACATTGAAAAACAACAACAACCTCAACATTGAAAAACACCAACATATTCAACAACAACCTCAACATTGAAAAACAACAACAACCTCAACATTGAAAAACACCAACAAATTCAACAACAACCTCAACATTTAAAAACACCAACAAATCTAACAACAACCTCAACATTGAAAAACAACAACAACCTCAACATTTAAAAACACCAACAAATTCAACAACAACCTCAACATTGAAAAACACCAACAAATTCAACAACAACCTCAACATTGAAAAACAACAACAACCTCAACATTGAAAAACACCAACAAATTCAACAACAACCTCAACATTGAAAAATACCAACAAATTCAACAACAACCTGAAAATTGAAAAACAACAACAACCTGAAAATTGAAAAACACCAACAAATTCAAGAACAACCTCAACATTGTAAAACTCCAACAAATTCAACAACAACCTCAACATTGAAAACAACAACAACCTCAACATTGAAAAATACCAACATATTCAACAACAACCTCAACATTGAAAAACAACAACAACCTCAACATTGAAAAACACCAACAAATTCAACAACAACCTCAACATTGAAAAACAATAACAACCTCAACATTGAAAAACACCAACAAATTCAACAACAACTTCAACATTGAAAAACACCAACAAATTCAACAACAACCGCGACATTGAAAAACACCAACAAATTCAACAACAACCTCAACATTGAAAAACAACAACAACCTCAACATTGAAAAACACCAACAAATTCAACAACAACCTCAACATTGAAAAACAACAACAACCTCAACATTGAAAAACACCGACAAATTCAACAACAAACTCAACATTTAAAAACACCAACAAATTGAACAACAACCTCAACATTGAAAAACAACAACAACCTCAACATGAAAAACACCAACAAATTCAACCACAACCTCAATATTGAAAAACAACAACAACCTCAACATTGAAAAACACCAACAAATTCAACAACAACCTCAACATTGAAAAACACCAACAAATTCAACAACAACCTCAACATTGAAAAACAACAACAACCTCAACATTGAAAAACACCAACAAATTCACCAACAACCTCAACTTTGAAAAACAACAACAACCACAACATTGAAAAGCACCAACAAATTCAACAACAACTTAAGCATTGAAATACACCAACAAATTCAACAACAACCTCAACATTGAAAAACACGAAAAATTCAACAACAACCTCAACATTGAAAAACAACAACAACCTCAACATTGAAAAACACCGACAAATTCAACAACAACCTCAACATTGAAAAACTACAAAACCTCAACATTGAAAAACACGAACAAATTCAACAACAACCTCAACATTGAAAAACACCAACAAATTCAACAACAACCTCTACATTGAAAAACAACAACAACCTCAATATTGAAAAACACCAACAAATTCAAAACAACCTCAACATTGAAAAACAATAACAACCTCAACATTGAAAAACACCAACAAATTCAACAACAACTTCAACATTGAAAAACACCAACAAATTCAACAACAACCTCGACATTGAAAAACACCAACAAATTCAACAACAACCTCAACATTTAAAAACAACAACAACCTCAACATTGAAAAACACCAACAAATTCAACAACAACCTCAACATTGAAAAATAACAACAACCTCAACATTGAAAAACACCAACAAATTCAACAACAACCTCAACATTTAAAAACACCAACAAATTCAACAACAACCTCAACATTGAAAAACAACAACAACCTCAACATGAAAAACACCAACAAATTCAACAACAACCTCAACATTGAAAAACAACAACAACCTCAACTTTGAAAAACAGCAACAAATTCAACAACAACCTCAACATTGAAAAACACCAACAAATACAACAACAACCTCAACATTGTAAAACAACAACAACCTCAACATTGAAAAACACCAACAAATTCAACAACAACCTCAACATTGAAAAACAACAACAACCTCAACATTGAAAAGCACCAACAAATTCAAAAACAATTTCAACATTGAAATACACCAACACATTCAACAACAACCTCGACATTGAAAAACACCAACAAATTCAACAACAACCTCAACATTGAAAAACTACAACAACCTCAACATTGAAAAAGACCAACAAATTCAACAACAACCTCAACATTGAAAAATAACAGCAAAATCAACATTGAAAAACACCAACAATTTCAACAACAACCTCAACATGGAAAAACACCAACAAATTCAACAACAACCTCAACATTGAAAAACAACAACAACCTCAACATTGAAAAACACCAACAAATTCAACAACAACCTCAACATTGAAAAACAACAACAACCTCAACATTGAAAAGCACCAACAAATGAACAACAACTTCAACATTGAAATACACCAACAAATTCAACAACAACGTCGACATTGAAAAACACCAACAAATTCAACAACAACCTCAACATTGAAAAACAATAACAACCTCAACATTGAAAAACACCAACAAATTCAACAACAACCTCAACATTGAAAAACAATAACAACCTCAACATTGAAAAACACCAACAAATTCAACAACAACTTCAACATTGAAAAACACCAACAAATTCAACAACAACCTCGACATTGAAAAACACCAACAAATTCAACAACAACCTCAACATTTAAAAACAACAACAACCTCAACATTGAAAAACACCAACAAATTCAACAACAACCTCAACATTGAAAAATAACAACAACCTCAACATTGAAAAACACCAACAAATTCAACAACAACCTCAACATTTAAAAACACCAACAAATTCAACAACAACCTCAACATTGAAAAACAACAACAACCTCAACATGAAAAACACCAACAAATTCAACAACAACCTCAACATTGAAAAACAACAACAACCTCAACATTGAAAAACACCAACAAATTCAACAACAACCTCAACATTGAAAAACACCAACAAATACAACAACAACCTCAACATTGTAAAACAACAACAACCTCAACATTGAAAAACACCAACAAATTCAACAACAACCTCAACATTGAAAAACAACAACAACCTCAACATTGAAAAGCACCAACAAATTCAAAAACAATTTCAACATTGAAATACACCAACACATTCAACAACAACCTCGACATTGAAAAACACCAACAAATTCAACAACAACCTCAACATTGAAAAACTACAACAACCTCAACATTGAAAAAGACCAACAAATTCAACAACAACCTCAACATTGAAAAATAACAACAAAATCAACATTGAAAAACACCAACAATTTCAACAACAACCTCAACATGGAAAAACACCAACAAATTCAACAACAACCTCAACATTGAAAAACAACAACAACCTCAACATTGAAAAACACCAACAAATTCAACAACAACCTCAACATTGAAAAACAACAATAACCTCAACATTGAAAAGCACCAACAAATGAACAACAACTTCAACATTGAAATACACCAACAAATTCAACAACAACGTCGACATTGAAAAACACCAACAAATTCAACAACAACCTCAACATTGAAAAACTACAACAACCTCAACATTGAAAAACACCAACAAATTCAACAACAACCTCAACGTTGAAAAATAACAACAAAATCAACATTGAAAAACACCAACAAATTCAACAACAACCTCAATATTGAAAAACACCAACAAATTCAACAACAACCTCAACATTGAAAAACAACAACAACCTCAACATTGAAAAACACCAACAAATTCAACAGCAACCTCAACATTGAAAAACAACAACAACCTCAAAATTGAAAAACACCATCAAATTCAAGAACAACCTAAACATTGAAAAACACCAACAAATTCAACAACAACCTCAAAATTGAAAATCAACAACAACCTCAACATTGAAAAACTACAACAACCTCAACATTGAAAAATACCAACATATTCAACAACAACCTCAACATTGAAAAACAACAACAACGTCAACATTGAAAAACACCAACAAATTCAACAACAACCTCAACATTGAAAAACAATAACAACCTCAACATTGAAAAACACCAACAAATTCAACAACAACTTCAACATTGAAAAACACCAACAAATTCAACAACAACGTCGACATTGAAAAGCACAAACATATTCAACAACAACCTCAACATTGAAAAACAACAAAAACGTCGACATTGAAAAACACCAACAAATTCAACAACAACCTCAACATTGAAAAACAACAACAACCTCAACATTGAAAAACACCAACAAATTCAACAACAACCTCAACATTGAAAAACACCAACAAATTCAACAACAACCTCAAAATTGAATAACAACAACAACCTCAACATTGAAAAACACCAACAAATTCAACAACAACCACAACATTGAAAAACTACAACAACCTGAACATTGAAAAACACCAACAAATTCAACAACAACCTCAACACTGAAAAAGAACAACAACCTCAACATTGAAAAACACCAACAAATTCAACAACAACCTCAAAATTGAAAAACAACAACAACCTCAAAATTGAAAAACACCAACAAATTCAGCAACAACCTCATCATTGAAAAACACCAACAAATTCAACAACAACCTCAACATTTAAAAACACCAACAAATTCAACAACAACCTCAACATTGAAAAACAACAACAACCTCAACATTGAAAAACACCAACAAATTCAACAACAACCTCAACATTGAAAAACAACAACAACCTCAACATTGAAAAACACCAACATATTCAACAACAACCTCAACATTCAAAAACACCAACAAATTCAATAACAACCTCAACATTGAAAAACAACCACAACCTCAACATTGAAAAACACGAACAATTTCAACAACAACCTCAACATTGTAAAACTCCAACAAATTCAACAACAACCTCAACATTGAAAAACAACAACAACCTCAACATTGAAAAACACCAACATATTCAACAACAACCTCAACATTGAAAAACAACAACAACCTCAACATTGAAAAACACCAACAAATTCAACAACAACCTCAACATTTAAAAACACCAACAAATCTAACAACAACCTCAACATTGAAAAACAACAACAACCTCAACATTTAAAAACACCAACAAATTCAACAACAACCTCAACATTGAAAAACACCAACAAATTCAACAACAACCTCAACATTGAAAAACAACAACAACCTCAACATTGAAAAACACCAACAAATTCAACAACAACCTCAACATTGAAAAATACCAACAAATTCAACAACAACCTGAAAATTGAAAAACAACAACAACCTGAAAATTGAAAAACACCAACAAATTCAAGAACAACCTCAACATTGTAAAACTCCAACAAATTCAACAACAACCTCAACATTGAAAAACAACAACAACCTCAACATTGAAAAATACCAACATATTCAACAACAACCTCAACATTGAAAAACAACAACAACCTCAACATTGAAAAACACCAACAAATTCAACAACAACCTCAACATTGAAAAACAATAACAACCTCAACATTGAAAAACACCAACAAATTCAACAACAACTTCAACATTGAAAAACACCAACAAATTCAACAACAACCGCGACATTGAAAAACACCAACAAATTCAACAACAACCTCAACATTGAAAAACAACAACAACCTCAACATTGAAAAACACCAACAAATTCAACAACAACCTCAACATTGAAAAACAACAACAACCTCAACATTGAAAAACACCGACAAATTCAACAACAAACTCAACATTTAAAAACACCAACAAATTCAACAACAACCTCAACATTGAAAAACAACAACAACCTCAACATGAAAAACACCAACAAATTCAACCACAACCTCAATATTGAAAAACAACAACAACCTCAACATTGAAAAACACCAACAAATTCAACAACAACCTCAACATTGAAAAACACCAACAAATTCAACAACAACCTCAACATTGAAAAACAACAACAACCTCAACATTGAAAAACACCAACAAATTCACCAACAACCTCAACTTTGAAAAACAACAACAACCACAACATTGAAAAGCACCAACAAATTCAACAACAACTTAAGCATTGAAATACACCAACAAATTCAACAACAACCTCAACATTGAAAAACACGAAAAATTCAACAACAACCTCAACATTGAAAAACAACAACAACCTCAACATTGAAAAACACCGACAAATTCAACAACAACCTCAACATTGAAAAACTACAAAACCTCAACATTGAAAAACACGAACAAATTCAACAACAACCTCAACATTGAAAAACACCAACAAATTCAACAACAACCTCTACATTGAAAAACAACAACAACCTCAATATTGAAAAACACCAACAAATTCAAAACAACCTCAACATTGAAAAACAATAACAACCTCAACATTGAAAAACACCAACAAATTCAACAACAACTTCAACATTGAAAAACACCAACAAATTCAACAACAACCTCGACATTGAAAAACACCAACAAATTCAACAACAACCTCAACATTTAAAAACAACAACAACCTCAACATTGAAAAACACCAACAAATTCAACAACAACCTCAACATTGAAAAATAACAACAACCTCAACATTGAAAAACACCAACAAATTCAACAACAACCTCAACATTTAAAAACACCAACAAATTCAACAACAACCTCAACATTGAAAAACAACAACAACCTCAACATGAAAAACACCAACAAATTCAACAACAACCTCAACATTGAAAAACAACAACAACCTCAACTTTGAAAAACAGCAACAAATTCAACAACAACCTCAACATTGAAAAACACCAACAAATACAACAACAACCTCAACATTGTAAAACAACAACAACCTCAACATTGAAAAACACCAACAAATTCAACAACAACCTCAACATTGAAAAACAACAACAACCTCAACATTGAAAAGCACCAACAAATTCAAAAACAATTTCAACATTGAAATACACCAACACATTCAACAACAACCTCGACATTGAAAAACACCAACAAATTCAACAACAACCTCAACATTGAAAAACTACAACAACCTCAACATTGAAAAAGACCAACAAATTCAACAACAACCTCAACATTGAAAAATAACAACAAAATCAACATTGAAAAACACCAACAATTTCAACAACAACCTCAACATGGAAAAACACCAACAAATTCAACAACAACCTCAACATTGAAAAACAACAACAACCTCAACATTGAAAAACACCAACAAATTCAACAACAACCTCAACATTGAAAAACAACAACAACCTCAACATTGAAAAGCACCAACAAATGAACAACAACTTCAACATTGAAATACACCAACAAATTCAACAACAACGTCGACATTGAAAAACACCAACAAATTCAACAACAACCTCAACATTGAAAAACAATAACAACCTCAACATTGAAAAACACCAACAAATTCAACAACAACCTCAACATTGAAAAACAATAACAACCTCAACATTGAAAAACACCAACAAATTCAACAACAACTTCAACATTGAAAAACACCAACAAATTCAACAACAACCTCGACATTGAAAAACACCAACAAATTCAACAACAACCTCAACATTTAAAAACAACAACAACCTCAACATTGAAAAACACCAACAAATTCAACAACAACCTCAACATTGAAAAATAACAACAACCTCAACATTGAAAAACACCAACAAATTCAACAACAACCTCAACATTTAAAAACACCAACAAATTCAACAACAACCTCAACATTGAAAAACAACAACAACCTCAACATGAAAAACACCAACAAATTCAACAACAACCTCAACATTGAAAAACAACAACAACCTCAACATTGAAAAACACCAACAAATTCAACAACAACCTCAACATTGAAAAACACCAACAAATACAACAACAACCTCAACATTGTAAAACAACAACAACCTCAACATTGAAAAACACCAACAAATTCAACAACAACCTCAACATTGAAAAACAACAACAACCTCAACATTGAAAAGCACCAACAAATTCAAAAACAATTTCAACATTGAAATACACCAACACATTCAACAACAACCTCGACATTGAAAAACACCAACAAATTCAACAACAACCTCAACATTGAAAAACTACAACAACCTCAACATTGAAAAAGACCAACAAATTCAACAACAACCTCAACATTGAAAAATAACAACAAAATCAACATTGAAAAACACCAACAATTTCAACAACAACCTCAACATGGAAAAACACCAACAAATTCAACAACAACCTCAACATTGAAAAACAACAACAACCTCAACATTGAAAAACACCAACAAATTCAACAACAACCTCAACATTGAAAAACAACAATAACCTCAACATTGAAAAGCACCAACAAATGAACAACAACTTCAACATTGAAATACACCAACAAATTCAACAACAACGTCGACATTGAAAAACACCAACAAATTCAACAACAACCTCAACATTGAAAAACTACAACAACCTCAACATTGAAAAACACCAACAAATTCAACAACAACCTCAACGTTGAAAAATAACAACAAAATCAACATTGAAAAACACCAACAAATTCAACAACAACCTCAATATTGAAAAACACCAACAAATTCAACAACAACCTCAACATTGAAAAACAACAACAACCTCAACATTGAAAAACACCAACAAATTCAACAGCAACCTCAACATTGAAAAACAACAACAACCTCAAAATTGAAAAACACCATCAAATTCAAGAACAACCTAAACATTGAAAAACACCAACAAATTCAACAACAACCTCAAAATTGAAAATCAACAACAACCTCAACATTGAAAAACTACAACAACCTCAACATTGAAAAATACCAACATATTCAACAACAACCTCAACATTGAAAAACAACAACAACGTCAACATTGAAAAACACCAACAAATTCAACAACAACCTCAACATTGAAAAACAATAACAACCTCAACATTGAAAAACACCAACAAATTCAACAACAACTTCAACATTGAAAAACACCAACAAATTCAACAACAACGTCGACATTGAAAAACACAAACAAATTCAACAACAACCTCAACATTGAAAAACAACAAAAACGTCGACATTGAAAAACACCAACAAATTCAACAACAACCTCAACATTGAAAAACAACAACAACCTCAACATTGAAAAACACCAACAAATTCAACAACAACCTCAACATTGAAAAACACCAACAAATTCAACAACAACCTCAAAATTGAATAACAACAACAACCTCAACATTGAAAAACACCAACAAATTCAACAACAACCACAACATTGAAAAACTACAACAACCTGAACATTGAAAAACACCAACAAATTCAACAACAACCTCAACATTGAAAAAGAACAACAACCTCAACATTGAAAAACACCAACAAATTCAACAACAACCTCAACATTGAGAAACAACAACAACCTCAACATTGAAAAACACCAACAAATTCAACAACAACCTCAACATTGAAAAGCACCAACAAATTCAACAACAACTTCAACATTGAAATACACCAACAAATTCAACAACAACGTCGACATTGAAAAACACCAACAAATTCAACAACAACCTCAACATTGAAAAACTACAACAACCTCAACATTGAAAAACACCAACAAATTCAACAACAACCTCAACATTTAAAAATAACAACAAAATCAACATTGAAAAACACCAAAAAATTCAACAACAACCTCAATATTGAAAAACACCAACAAATTCAACAACAACCTCAACATTGAAAAACAACAACAACCTCAACATTGAAAAACACCAACAAATTCAACAACAACCTCAACATTGAAAAACAACAACAACCTCAAAATTGAAAAACACCAACAAATTCAACAACAACCTCAACATTGAAAAACACCAACAAATTCAACAACAACCTCAAAATTGAAAAACAACAACAACCTCAACATTGAAAAACACCAACAAATTCAACAACAACCTCATCATTGAAAAACACCAACAAATTCAACAACAACCTCAACATTTAAAAACACCAACAAATTCAACAACAACCTCAACATTGAAAAACAACAACAAATTCAAAATTGAAAAACACCAACAAATTCAACAACAACCTCAACATTGAAAAACACCAACAAATTCAACAACAACCTCAAAATTGAAAAACAACAACAACCTCAACATTGAAAAACACCAACAAATTCAACAACAACCTCAACATTGAAAAACGACATCAACCTCAACATTGAAAAACACCAACAAATTCAACAACAACCTCAAAATTGAAAAACAACAACAACCTCAAAATTGAAAAACACCAACAAATTCAGCAACAACCTCATCATTGAAAAACACCAACAAATTCAACAACAACCTCAACATTTAAAAACACCAACAAATTCAACAACAACCTCAACATTGAAAAACAACAACAACCTCAACATTGAAAAACACCAACAAATTCAACAACAACCTCAACATTGAAAAACAACAACAACCTCAACATTGAAAAACACCAACATATTCAACAACAACCTCAACATTCAAAAACACCAACAAATTCAATAACAACCTCAACATTGAAAAACAACCACAACCTCAACATTGAAAAACACGAACAAATTCAACAACAACCTCAACATTGTAAAACTCCAACAAATTCAACAACAACCTCAACATTGAAAAACAACAACAACCTCAACATTGAAAAACACCAACATATTCAACAACAACCTCAACATTG
This sequence comes from Isurus oxyrinchus, assembly GCA_026770705.1. Classification (NCBI taxonomy): domain Eukaryota; kingdom Metazoa; phylum Chordata; class Chondrichthyes; order Lamniformes; family Lamnidae; genus Isurus; species Isurus oxyrinchus. The sequence goes on from JANJGN010001319.1 coordinate 32,709, forward strand.
AAAAACAACAACAACCTCAACATTGAAAAACACCAACAAATTCAACAACAACCTCAACATTTAAAAACACCAACAAATTCAACAACAACCTCAACATTTAAAAACAACAACAAACTCAACATTTAAAAACACCAACAAATTCAACAACAACCTCAACATTGAAAAACACCAACAAATTCAACAACAACCTCAACATTGAAAAACAATAACAACCTCAACATTGAAAAACACCAACAAATTCAACAACAACTTCAACATTGAAAAACACCAACAAATTCAACAACAACGTCGACATTGAAAAGCACCAACAAATTCAACAACAACCTCAACATTGAAAAACAACAACAACGTCGACATTGAAAAACACCAACAATCTCAACAACAACCTCAACATTGAAAAACAACAACAACCTCAACATTGAAAAACACCAACAAATTCAAGAACAACCTCAACATTGAAAAACACCAACAAATTCAACAATAACCTCAAAATTGAATAACAACAACAACCTCAACTTTGAAAAACACCAACAAATTCAACAACAACCTCAACATTGAAAAAGAACAACAACCTCAAAATTGAAAAACACCAACAAATTCAGCAACAACCTCAACATTGAAAAACAACAACAACCTCAACATTGAAAAACACCAACAAATTCAACAGCAACCTCAACATTGAAAAACAACAACAACCTCAAAATTGAAAAACACCAACAAATTCAAGAACAACCTCAACATTGAAAAACACCAACAAATTCAACAACAACCTGAAAATTGAAAAACAACAACAACCTGAAAATTGAAAAACACCAACAAATTCAAGAACAACCTCAACATTATAAAACTCCAACAAATTCAACAACAACCTCAACATTGAAAAACAACAACAACCTCAACATTGAAAAATACCAACATATTCAACAACAACCTCAACATTGAAAAACAACAACAACCTCAACATTGAAAAACACCAACAAATTCAACAACAACCTCAACATTAAAAAACACCAACAAATTCAACAACAACCTCAACATTAAAAAACACCAACAAATTCAACAACAACCTCAACATTGAAAAACAAGAACAACCTCAACATTGAAAAACACCAACAAATTCAACAACAACCTCAACATTGAAAAACAATAACAACCTCAACATTGAAAAACACCAACAATTTCAACAACAACTTCAACATTGAAAAACACCAACAAATTCAGCAACAACGTCGACATTGAAAAACACAAACAAATTCAACAACAACCTCAACATTGAAAAACAACAACAACGTCGACATTGAAAAACACCAACAAATTCAACAACAACCTCAACATTGAAAAACAACAACAACCTCAACATTGAAAAACACCAACAAATTCAAAAACAACCTCAACATTGAAAAACACCAACAAATTCAACAACAACCTCAAAATTGAATAACAACAACAACCTCAACATTGAAAAACACCAACAAATTCAACAACAACCACAACATTGAAAAACTACAACAACCTGAACATTGAAAAACACCAACAAATTCAACAACAACCTCAACATTGAAAAAGAACAACAACCTCAAAATTGAAAAACACCAACAAATTCAACAACACCCTCAACATTGAGAAACAACAACAACCTCAACATTGAAAAACACCAACAAATTCAACAACAACCTCAAAATTGAAAAACACCAACAAATTCAACAACAACCTCAACATTGAAAAACACCAACAAATTCAACAACAACCTCAACATTTAAAAACAACAACAACCTCAACATTGAAAAGCACCAACAAATTCAACAACAACTTCAACGTTGAAATACAGCAACAAATTCAACAACAACGTCGACATTGAAAAACACCAACAAATTCAACAACAACCTCAACATTGAAAAACAACAACAACCTCAACATTGAAAAACACCAACAAATTCAACAACAACCTCAACATTTAAAAATAACAACAAAATCAACATTGAAAAACACCCACAAATTCAACAACAACCTCAATATTGAAAAACACCAACAAATTCAACAACAACCTCAACATTGAAAAACAACAACAACCTCAACATTGAAAATCACCAACAAATTCAACAACAACCTCAACATTGAAAAACAACAACAACCTCAGAATTGAAAAACACCAACAAATTCAACAACAACCTCAACATTAAAAAACACCAACAAATTCAACAACAACCTCAAAATTGAAAAACAACAACAACCTCAACATTGAAAAACACCAACAAATTCAACAGCAACCTCAACATTGAAAAACAACAACAAATTCAACAACAACCTCAACATTAAAAAACACCAACAAATTCAACAACAACCTCAACATTGAAAAACAAGAACAACCTCAACATTGAAAAACACCAACAAATTCAACAACAACCTCAACATTGAAAAACAATAACAACCTCAACATTGAAAAACACCAACAATTTCAACAACAACTTCAACATTGAAAAACACCAACAAATTCAGCAACAACGTCGACATTGAAAAACACAAACAAATTCAACAACAACCTCAACATTGAAAAACAACAACAACGTCGACATTGAAAAACACCAACAAATTCAACAACAACCTCAACATTGAAAAACAACAACAACCTCAACATTGAAAAACACCAACAAATTCAAAAACAACCTCAACATTGAAAAACACCAACAAATTCAACAACAACCTCAAAATTGAATAACAACAACTACCTCAACATTGAAAAACACCAACAAATTCAACAACAACCACAACATTGAAAAACTACAACAACCTGAACATTGAAAAACACCAACAAATTCAACAACAACCTCAACATTGAAAAAGAACAACAACCTCAAAATTGAAAAACACCAACAAATTCAACAACACCCTCAACATTGAGAAACAACAACAACCTCAACATTGAAAAACACCAACAAATTCAACAACAACCTCAAAATTGAAAAACACCAACAAATTCAACAACAACCTCAACATTGAAAAACACCAACAAATTCAACAACAACCTCAACATTTAAAAACAACAACAACCTCAACATTGAAAAGCACCAACAAATTCAACAACAACTTCAACGTTGAAATACAGCAACAAATTCAACAACAACGTCGACATTGAAAAACACCAACAAATTCAACAACAACCTCAACATTGAAAAACAACAACAACCTCAACATTGAAAAACACCAACAAATTCAACAACAACCTCAACATTTAAAAATAACAACAAAATCAACATTGAAAAACACCCACAAATTCAACAACAACCTCAATATTGAAAAACACCAACAAATTCAACAACAACCTCAACATTGAAAAACAACAACAACCTCAACATTGAAAATCACCAACAAATTCAACAACAACCTCAACATTGAAAAACAACAACAACCTCAGAATTGAAAAACACCAACAAATTCAACAACAACCTCAACATTAAAAAACACCAACAAATTCAACAACAACCTCAAAATTGAAAAACAACAACAACCTCAACATTGAAAAACACCAACAAATTCAACAGCAACCTCAACATTGAAAAACAACAACAACCTCAAAATTGAAAAACACCATCAAATTCAAGAACAACCTAAACATTGAAAAACACCAACAAATTCAACAACAACCTCAAAATTGAAAATCAACAACCTCAACATTGAAAAACACCAACAAATTCAACAACAACCTCAACATTGAAAAACGACATCAACCTCAACATTGAAAAATACCAACAAATTCAACAACAACCTGAAAATTGAAAAACAACAACAACCTGAAAATTGAAAAACACCAACAAATTCAAGAACAACCTCAACATTGTAAAACTCCAACAAATTCAACAACAACCTCAACATTGAAAAACAACAACAACCTCAACATTGAAAAATACCAACATATTCAACAACAACCTCAACATTGAAAAACAACAACAACCTCAACATTGAAAAACACCAACAAATTCAACAACAACCTCAACATAGAAAAACAATAACAACCTCAACATTGAAAAACACCAACAAATTCAACAACAACTTCAACATTGAAAAACACCAACAAATTCAACAACAACGTCGACATTGAAAAACACAAACAAATTCAACAACAACCTCAACATTGAAAAACAACAAAAACGTCGACATTGAAAAACACCAACAAATTCAACAACAACCTCAACATTGAAAAACAACAACAACCTCAACATTGAAAAACACCAACAAATTCAACAACAACCTCAACATTGAAAAACACCAACAAATTCAACAACAACCTCAAAATTGAATAACAACAACAACCTCAACATTGAAAAACACCAACAAATTCAACAACAACCACAACATTGAAAAACTACAACAACCTGAACATTGAAAAACACCAACAAATTCAACAACAACCTCAACATTGAAAAAGAACAACAACCTCAACATTGAAAAACACCAACAAATTCAACAACAACCTCAACATTGAGAAACAACAACAACCTCAACATTGAAAAACACCAACAAATTCAACAACAACCTCAACATTGAAAAGCACCAACAAATTCAACAACAACTTCAACATTGAAATACACCAACAAATTCAACAACAACGTCGACATTGAAAAACACCAACAAATTCAACAACAACCTCAACATTGAAAAACTACAACAACCTCAACATTGAAAAACACCAACAAATTCAACAACAACCTCAACATTTAAAAATAACAACAAAATCAACATTGAAAAACACCAACAAATTCAACAACAACCTCAATATTGAAAAACACCAACAAATTCAACAACAACCTCAACATTGAAAAACAACAACAACCTCAACATTGAAAAACACCAACAAATTCAACAACAACCTCAACATTGAAAAACAACAACATCCTCAAAATTGAAAAACACCAACAAATTCAACAACAACCTCAACATTGAAAAACACCAACAAATTCAACAACAACCTCAAAATTGAAAAACAACAACAACCTCAACATTGAAAAACACCAACAAATTCAACAACAACCTCATCATTGAAAAACACCAACAAATTCAACAACAACCTCAACATTTAAAAACACCAACAAATTCAACAACAACCTCAACATTGAAAAACAACAACAAATTCAAAATTGAAAAATACCAACAAATTCAACAACAACCTCAACATTGAAAAACACCAACAAATTCAACAACAACCTCAAAATTGAAAAACAACAACAACCTCAACATTGAAAAACACCAACAAATTCAACAAAAACCTCAACATTGAAAAACGACATCAACCTCAACATTGAAAAACACCAACAAATTCAACAACAACCTCAAAATTGAAAAACAACAACAACCTCAAAATTGAAAAACACCAACAAATTCAGCAACAACCTCATCATTGAAAAACACCAACAAATTCAACAACAACCTCAACATTTAAAAACACCAACAAATTCAACAACAACCTCAACATTGAAAAACAACAACAACCTCAACATTGAAAAACACCAACAAATTCAACAACAACCTCAACATTGAAAAACAACAACAACCTCAACATTGAAAAACACCAACATATTCAACAACAACCTCAACATTCAAAAACACCAACAAATTCAATAACAACCTCAACATTGAAAAACAACCACAACCTCAACATTGAAAAACACGAACAAATTCAACAACAACCTCAACATTGTAAAACTCCAACAAATTCAACAACAACCTCAACATTGAAAAACAACAACAACCTCAACATTGAAAAACACCAACATATTCAACAACAACCTCAACATTGAAAAACAACAACAACCTCAACATTGAAAAACACCAACAAATTCAACAACAACCTCAACATTTAAAAACACCAACAAATCTAACAACAACCTCAACATTGAAAAACAACAACAACCTCAACATTTAAAAACACCAACAAATTCAACAACAACCTCAACATTGAAAAACACCAACAAATTCAACAACAACCTCAACATTGAAAAACAACAACAACCTCAACATTGAAAAACACCAACAAATTCAACAACAACCTCAACATTGAAAAATACCAACAAATTCAACAACAACCTGAAAATTGAAAAACAACAACAACCTGAAAATTGAAAAACACCAACAAATTCAAGAACAACCTCAACATTGTAAAACTCCAACAAATTCAACAACAACCTCAACATTGAAAAACAACAACAACCTCAACATTGAAAAATACCAACATATTCAACAACAACCTCAACATTGAAAAACAACAACAACCTCAACATTGAAAAACACCAACAAATTCAACAACAACCTCAACATTGAAAAACAATAACAACCTCAACATTGAAAAACACCAACAAATTCAACAACAACTTCAACATTGAAAAACACCAACAAATTCAACAACAACGTCGACATTGAAAAACACAAACAAATTCAACAACAACCTCAACATTGAAAAACAACAAAAACGTCGACATTGAAAAACACCAACAAATTCAACAACAACCTCAACATTGAAAAACAACAACAACCTCAACATTGAAAAACACCAACAAATTCAACAACAACCTCAACATTGAAAAACACCAACAAATTCAACAACAACCTCAAAATTGAATAACAACAACAACCTCAACATTGAAAAACACCAACAAATTCAACAACAACCACAACATTGAAAAACTACAACAACCTGAACATTGAAAAACACCAACAAATTCAACAACAACCTCAACATTGAAAAAGAACAACAACCTCAACATTGAAAAACACCAACAAATTCAACAACAACCTCAACATTGAGAAACAACAACAACCTCAACATTGAAAAACACCAACAAATTCAACAACAACCTCAACATTGAAAAACTACACAAACCTCAACATTGAAAAACACCAACAAATTCAACAACAACCTCAACATTTAAAAATAACAACAAAATCAACATTGAAAAACACCAACAAATTCAACAACAACCTCAATATTGAAAAACACCAACAAATTCAACAACAACCTCAACATTGAAAAACAACAACAACCTCAACATTGAAAAACACCAGCAAATTCAACAACAACCTCAACATTGAAAAACAACAACAACCTCAAAATTGAAAAACACCAACAAATTCAACAACAACTTCAACATTGAAAAACACCAACAAATTCAACAACAACCTCAAAATTGAAAAACAACAACAACCTCAACATTGAAAAACACCAACAAATTCAACAACAACCTCATCATTGAAAAACACCAACAAATTCAACAACAACCTCAACATTTAAAAACACCAACAAATTCAACAACAACCTCAACATTGAAAAACAACAACAAATTCAAAATTGAAAAACACCAACAAATTCAACAACAACCTCAACATTGAAAAACACCAACAAATTCAACAACAACCTCAAAATTGAAAAACAACAACAACCTCAACATTGAAAAACACCAACAAATTCAACAACAACCTCAACATTGAAAAACGACATCAACCTCAACATTGAAAAACACCAACACATTCAACAACAACCTCAAAATTGAAAAACAACAACAACCTCAAAATTGAAAAACACCAACAAATTCAGCAACAACCTCATCATTGAAAAACACCAACAAATTCAACAACAACCTCAACATTTAAAAACACCAACAAATTCAACAACAACCTCAACATTGAAAAACAACAACAACCTCAACATTGAAAAACACCAACAAATTCAACAACAACCTCAACATTGAAAAACAACAACAACCTCAACATTGAAAAACACCAACATATTCAACAACAACCTCAACATTCAAAAACACCAACAAATTCAATAACAACCTCAACATTGAAAAACAACCACAACCTCAACATTGAAAAACACCAACAAATTCAACAACAACCTCAACATTGTAAAACTCCAACAAATTCAACAACAACCTCAACATTGAAAAACAACAACAACCTCAACATTGAAAAACACCAACATATTCAACAACAACCTCAACATTGAAAAACAACAACAACCTCAACATTGAAAAACACCAACAAATTCAACAACAACCTCAACATTTAAAAACAGCAACAAATTCAACAACAACCTCAACATTGAAAAACAACAACAACCTCAACATTTAAAAACACCAACAAATTCAACAACAACCTCAACATTGAAAAACACCAACAAATTCAACAACAACCTCAACATTGAAAAACAATAACAACCTCAACATTGAAAAACACCAACAAATTCAACAACAACTTCAACATTGAAAAACACCAACAAATTCAACAACAACGTCGACATTGAAAAGCACCAACAAATTCAACAACAACCTCAACATTGAAAAACAACAACAACGTCGACATTGAAAAACACCAACAATCTCAACAACAACCTCAACATTGAAAAACAACAACAACCTCAACATTGAAAAACACCAACAAATTCAAGAACAACCTCAACATTGAAAAACACCAACAAATTCAACAATAACCTCAAAATTGAATAACAACAACAACCTCAACTTTGAAAAACACCAACAAATTCAACAACAACCACAACATTGAAAAACTACAACAACCTGAACATTGAAAAACACCAACAATTTCAACAACAACCTCAACATTGAAAAAGAACAACAACCTCAAAATTGAAAAACACCAACAAATTCAACAACAACCTCAACATTGAAAAACAACAACAACCTCAACATTGAAAAACACCAACAAATTCAACAGCAACCTCAACATTGAAAAACAACAACAACCTCAAAATTGAAAAACACCAACAAATTCAAGAACAACCTCAACATTGAAAAACACCAACAAATTCAACAACAACCTCAAAATTGAAAAACAACAACAACCTCAACATTGAAAAACACCAACAAATTCAACAACAACCTCAACATTGAAAAACGACATCAACCTCAACATTGAAAAATACCAACAAATTCAACAACAACCTGAAAATTGAAAAACAACAACAACCTGAAAATTGAAAAACACCAACAAATTCAAGAACAACCTCAACATTGTAAAACTCCAACAAATTCAACAACAACCTCAACATTGAAAAACAACAACAACCTCAACATTGAAAAATACCAACATATTCAACAACAACCTCAACATTGAAAAACAACAACAACCTCAACATTGAAAAACACCAACAAATTCAACAACAACCTCAACATTAAAAAACACCAACAAATTCAACAACAACCTCAACATTAAAAAACACCAACAAATTCAACAGCAACCTCAACATTGAAAAACAAGAACAACCTCAACATTGAAAAACACCAACAAATTCAACAACAACCTCAACATTGAAAAACAATAACAACCTCAACATTGAAAAACACCAACAATTTCAACAACAACTTCAACATTGAAAAACACCAACAAATTCAGCAACAACGTCGACATTGAAAAACACAAACAAATTCAACAACAACCTCAACATTGAAAAACAACAACAACGTCGACATTGAAAAACACCAACAAATTCAACAACAACCTCAACATTGAAAAACAACAACAACCTCAACATTGAAAAACACCAACAAATTCAACAACAACCTCAACATTGAAAAACACCAACAAATTCAACAACAACCTCAAAATTGAATAACAACAACAACCTCAACATTGAAAAACACCAACAAATTCAACAACAACCACAACATTGAAAAACTACAACAACCTGAACATTGAAAAACACCAACAAATTCAACAACAACCTCAACATTGAAAAAGAACAACAACCTCAAAATTGAAAAACGCCAACAAATTCAACAACACCCTCAACATTGAGAAACAACAACAACCTCAACATTGAAAAACACCAACAAATTCAACAACAACCTCAAAATTGAAAAACACCAACAAATTCAACAACAACCTCAACATTGAAAAACAGCAACAAATTCAACAACAACCTCAACATTTAAAAACAACAACAACCTCAACATTGAAAAGCACCAACAAATTCAACAACAACTTCAACGTTGAAATACACCAACAAATTCAACAACAACGTCGACATTGAAAAACACCAACAAATTCAACAACAACCTCAACATTGAAAAACAACAACAACCTCAACATTGAAAAACACCAACAAATTCAACAACAACCTCAACATTGAAAAACAACAACAACCTCAACATTGAAAAACACCAACATATTCAACAACAACCTCAACATTCAAAAACACCAACAAATTCAATAACAACCTCAACATTGAAAAACAACCACAACCTCAACATTGAAAAACACCAACAAATTCAACAACAACCTCAACATTGTAAAACTCCAACAAATTCAACAACAACCTCAACATTGAAAAACAACAACAACCTCAACATTGAAAAACACCAACATATTCAACAACAACCTCAACATTGAAAAACAACAACAACCTCAACATTGAAAAACACCAACAAATTCAACAACAACCTCAACATTTAAAAACAGCAACAAATTCAACAACAACCTCAACATTGAAAAACAACAACAACCTCAACATTTAAAAACACCAACAAATTCAACAACAACCTCAACATTGAAAAACACCAACAAATTCAACAACAACCTCAACATTGAAAAACAATAACAACCTCAACATTGAAAAACACCAACAAATTCAACAACAACTTCAACATTGAAAAACACCAACAAATTCAACAACAACGTCGACATTGAAAAGCACCAACAAATTCAACAACAACCTCAACATTGAAAAACAACAACAACGTCGACATTGAAAAACACCAACAATCTCAACAACAACCTCAACATTGAAAAACAACAACAACCTCAACATTGAAAAACACCAACAAATTCAAGAACAACCTCAACATTGAAAAACACCAACAAATTCAACAATAACCTCAAAATTGAATAACAACAACAACCTCAACTTTGAAAAACACCAACAAATTCAACAACAACCACAACATTGAAAAACTACAACAACCTGAACATTGAAAAACACCAACAAATTCAACAACAACCTCAACATTGAAAAAGAACAACAACCTCAAAATTGAAAAACACCAACAAATTCAACAACAACCTCAACATTGAAAAACAACAACAACCTCAACATTGAAAAACACCAACAAATTCAACAGCAACCTCAACATTGAAAAACAACAACAACCTCAAAATTGAAAAACACCAACAAATTCAAGAACAACCTCAACATTGAAAAACACCAACAAATTCAACAACAACCTCAAAATTGAAAAACAACAACAACCTCAACATTGAAAAACACCAACAAATTCAACAACAACCTCAACATTGAAAAACGACATCAACCTCAACATTGAAAAATACCAACAAATTCAACAACAACCTGAAAATTGAAAAACAACAACAACCTGAAAATTGAAAAACACCAACAAATTCAAGAACAACCTCAACATTGTAAAACTCCAACAAATTCAACAACAACCTCAACATTGAAAAACAACAACAACCTCAACATTGAAAAATACCAACATATTCAACAACAACCTCAACATTGAAAAACAACAACAACCTCAACATTGAAAAACACCAACAAATTCAACAACAACCTCAACATTAAAAAACACCAACAAATTCAACAACAACCTCAACATTAAAAAACACCAACAAATTCAACAGCAACCTCAACATTGAAAAACAAGAACAACCTCAACATTGAAAAACACCAACAAATTCAACAACAACCTCAACATTGAAAAACAATAACAACCTCAACATTGAAAAACACCAACAATTTCAACAACAACTTCAACATTGAAAAACACCAACAAATTCAGCAACAACGTCGACATTGAAAAACACAAACAAATTCAACAACAACCTCAACATTGAAAAACAACAACAACGTCGACATTGAAAAACACCAACAAATTCAACAACAACCTCAACATTGAAAAACAACAACAACCTCAACATTGAAAAACACCAACAAATTCAACAACAACCTCAACATTGAAAAACACCAACAAATTCAACAACAACCTCAAAATTGAATAACAACAACAACCTCAACATTGAAAAACACCAACAAATTCAACAACAACCACAACATTGAAAAACTACAACAACCTGAACATTGAAAAACACCAACAAATTCAACAACAACCTCAACATTGAAAAAGAACAACAACCTCAAAATTGAAAAACGCCAACAAATTCAACAACACCCTCAACATTGAGAAACAACAACAACCTCAACATTGAAAAACACCAACAAATTCAACAACAACCTCAAAATTGAAAAACACCAACAAATTCAACAACAACCTCAACATTGAAAAACAGCAACAAATTCAACAACAACCTCAACATTTAAAAACAACAACAACCTCAACATTGAAAAGCACCAACAAATTCAACAACAACTTCAACGTTGAAATACACCAACAAATTCAACAACAACGTCGACATTGAAAAACACCAACAAATTCAACAACAACCTCAACATTGAAAAACAACAACAACCTCAACATTGAAAAACACCAACAAATTCAACAACAACATCAACATTTAAAAATAACAACAAAATCAACATTGAAAAACACCAACAAATTCAACAACAACCTCAATATTGAAAAACACCAACAAATTCAACAACAACCTCAACATTGAAAAACAACAACAACCTCAACATTGAAAATCACCAACAAATTCAACAACAACCTCAACATTGAAAAACAACAACAACCTCAGAATTGAAAAACACCAACATATTCAACAACAACCTCAACATTAAAAAACACCAACAAATTCAACAACAACCTCAAAATTGAAAAACAACAACAACCTCAACATTGAAAAACACCAACAAATTCAACAACAACCTCAACATTGAAAAACGACATCAACCTCAACATTGAAAAACACCAACAAATTCAACAACAACCTCAAAATTGAAAAACAACAACAACCTCAAAATTGAAAAACACCAACAAATTCAACAACAACCTCATCATTGAAAAACACCAACAAATTCAACAACAACCTCAACATTTAAAAACACCAACAAATTCAACAACAACCTCAACATTGAAAAACAACAACAACCTCAAAATTGAAAAACACCAACAAATTCAACAACAACCTCAACATTGAAAAACACCAACAAATTCAACAACAACCTCAAAATTGAAAAACAACAACAACCTCAACATTGAAAAACACCAACAAATTCAACAACAACCTCAACATTGAAAAACGACATCAACCTCAACATTGAAAAACACCAACAAATTCAACAACCTCAAAATTGAAAAACAACAACAACCTCAAAATTGAAAAACACCAACAAATTCAACAACAACCTCATCATTGAAAAACACCAACAAATTCAACAACAACCTCAACATTTAAAAACACCAACAAATTCAACAACAACCTCAACATTAAAAAACAGCAACAACCTCAACATTGAAAAACACCAACAAATTCAACAACAACCTCAACATTGAAAAACAACAACAACCTCAACATTGAAAAACACCAACATATTCAACAACAACCTCAACATTAAAAAACACCAACAAATTCAACAACAACCTCAACATTGAAAAACAACCACAACCTCAACATTGAAAAACACCAACAAATTCAACAACAACCTCAACATTGTAAAACTCCAACAAATTCAACAACAACCTCAACATTGAAAAACAACAACAACCTCAACATTGAAAAACACCAACATATTCAACAACAACCTCAACATTGAAAAACAACAACAACCTCAACATTGAAAAACACCAACAAATTCAACAACAACCTCAACATTTAAAAACACCAACAAATTCAACAACAACCTCAACATTGAAAAACAACAACAACCTCAACATTGAAAAACACCAACAAATTCAACAACAACCTCAACATTGAAAAACACCAACAAATTCAACAACAACCTCAACATTGAAAAACAATAATAACCTCAACATTGAAAAACACCAACAAATTCAACAACAACTTCAACATTGAAAAACACCAACAAATTCAACAACAACGTCGACATTGAAAAACACCAACAAATTCAACAACAACCTCAACAGTGAAAAACAACAGCAACGTTGACATTGAAAAACACCAACAAATTCAACAACAACCTCAACATTGAAAAACAACAACAACCTCAACATTGAAAAACACCATCAAATTCAAGAATAACCTCAACATTGAAAAACACCAACAAATTCAACAATAACCTCAAAATTGAATAACAACAACAACCTCAACATTGAAAAACACCAACAAATTCAACAACAACCACAACATTGAAGAACTACAACAACCTGAAGATTGAAAAACACCAACAAATTCAACAACAACCTCAACATTGAAAAAGAACAACAACCTCAAAATTGAAAAACACCAACAAATTCAACAACAACCTCAACATTGAGAAACAACAACAACCTCAACATTGAAAAACACCAACAAATTCAACAACAACCTCAAAATTGAAAAACACCAACAAATTCAACAACAACCTCAACATTGAAAAACACCAACAAATTCAACAACAACCTCAATATTGAAAAACACCAACAAATTCAACAATAACCTCAACATTGAAAAACAACAACAACCTCAACATTGAAAAACACCAACAAATTCAACAACAACCTCAACATTGAAAAACAACAACAACCTCAAAATTGAAAAACACCAACAAATTTAACAACAACCTCAACATTGAAAAACACCAACAAATTCAACAACAACCTCAAAATTGAAAACCAACAACAACCTCAAAATTGAAAAACACCAACAAATTCAACAACAACCTCAACATTGAAAAACGACATCAACCTCAACATTGAAAAACACCAACAAATTCAACAACAACCTCAAAATTGAAAAACAACAACAACCTCAAAATTGAAAAACACCAACAAATTCAACAACAACCTCAAAATTGAAAAACACCAACAAATTCAACAACAACCTCAGCATTTAAAAACACCAACAAATTCAACAACAACCTCAACATTGAAAAACAACAACAACCTCAACATTGAAAAACACCAACAAATTCAACAACAACCTCAACATTGAAAAACAACAACAACCTCAACATTGAAAAACACCAACAAATTCAAGGAGAAACTCAACATTGTAAAACTCCAACAAATTCAACAACAACCTCAACATTGAAAAACAACAACAACCTCAACATTGAAAAACACCAACATATTCAACAACAACCTCAACATTGAAAAACAACGACAACCTCAACATTGAAAAACACCAACAAATTCAACAACAACCTCAACATTAAAAAACACCAACAAATTCAACAACAACCTAAACATTGAAAAACAACAACAACCTCAACATTGAAAAACACCAACAAATTCAACAACAACCTCAACATTGAAAAACAATAACAACCTCAACATTGAAAAACACCAACAAATTCAACAACAACTTCAACATTGAAAAACACCAACAAATTCAACAACAACGTCGACATTGAAAAACACCAACAAATTCAACAACAACCTCAACATTGAAAAACAACAACAACGTCGACATTGAAAAACACCAACAAATTCAACAACAACCTCAACATTGAAAAACAACAACAACTTCAGCATTGAAAAACACTAACAAATTCAACAACAACCTCAACATTGAAAAAAACCAACAAATTCAACAACAACCTCAAAATTGAATAACAACAACAACCTCAACATTGAAAAACACCAACAAATTCAACAACAACCACAACATTGAAAAACTACAACAACCTGAACATTGAAAAACACCAACAAATTCAACAACAACCTCAACATTGAAAAACAATAACAACCTCAACATTGAAAAACACCAACAATCTCAACAACAACCTCAACATTGAAAAACAACAACAACCTCAACATTGAAAAACACCAACAAATTCAAGAACAACCTCAACATTGAAAAACACCAACAAATTCAACAATAACCTCAAAATTGAATAACAACAACAACCTCAACTTTGAAAAACACCAACAAATTCAACAACAACCACAACATTGAAAAACTACAACAACCTGAACATTGAAAAACACCAACAAATTCAACAACAACCTCAACATTGAAAAAGAACAACAACCTCAAAATTGAAAAACACCAACAAATTCAACAACAACCTCAACATTGAAAAACAACAACAACCTCAACATTGAAAAACACCAACAAATTCAACAGCAACCTCAACATTGAAAAACAACAACAACCTCAAAATTGAAAAACACCAACAAATTCAAGAACAACCTCAACATTGAAAAACACCAACAAATTCAACAACAACCTCAAAATTGAAAAACAACAACAACCTCAACATTGAAAAACACCAACAAATTCAACAACAACCTCAACATTGAAAAACGACATCAACCTCAACATTGAAAAATACCAACAAATTCAACAACAACCTGAAAATTGAAAAACAACAACAACCTGAAAATTGAAAAACACCAACAAATTCAAGAACAACCTCAACATTGTAAAACTCCAACAAATTCAACAACAACCTCAACATTGAAAAACAACAACAACCTCAACATTGAAAAATACCAACATATTCAACAACAACCTCAACATTGAAAAACAACAACAACCTCAACATTGAAAAACACCAACAAATTCAACAACAACCTCAACATTAAAAAACACCAACAAATTCAACAACAACCTCAAGATTAAAAAACACCAACAAATTCAACAGCAACCTCAACATTGAAAAACAAGAACAACCTCAACATTGAAAAACACCAACAAATTCAACAACAACCTCAACATTGAAAAACAATAACAACCTCAACATTGAAAAACACCAACAATTTCAACAACAACTTCAACATTGAAAAACACCAACAAATTCAGCAACAACGTCGACATTGAAAAACACAAACAAATTCAACAACAACCTCAACATTGAAAAACAACAACAACGTCGACATTGAAAAACACCAACAAATTCAACAACAACCTCAACATTGAAAAACAACAACAACCTCAACATTGAAAAACACCAACAAATTCAACAACAACCTCAACATTGAAAAACACCAACAAATTCAACAACAACCTCAAAATTGAATAACAACAACAACCTCAACATTGAAAAACACCAACAAATTCAACAACAACCACAACATTGAAAAACTACAACAACCTGAACATTGAAAAACACCAACAAATTCAACAACAACCTCAACATTGAAAAAGAACAACAACCTCAAAATTGAAAAACACCAACAAATTCAACAACACCCTCAACATTGAGAAACAACAACAACCTCAACATTGAAAAACACCAACAAATTCAACAACAACCTCAAAATTGAAAAACACCAACAAATTCAACAACAACCTCAACATTGAAAAACAGCAACAAATTCAACAACAACCTCAACATTTAAAAACAACAACAACCTCAACATTGAAAAGCACCAACAAATTCAACAACAACTTCAACGTTGAAATACACCAACAAATTCAACAACAACGTCGACATTGAAAAACACCAACAAATTCAACAACAACCTCAACATTGAAAAACAACAACAACCTCAACATTGAAAAACACCAACAAATTCAACAACAACCTCAACATTTAAAAATAACAACAAAATCAACATTGAAAAACACCAACAAATTCAACAACAACCTCAATATTGAAAAACACCAACAAATTCAACAACAACCTCAACATTGAAAAACAACAACAACCTCAACATTGAAAATCACCAACAAATTCAACAACAACCTCAACATTGAAAAACAACAACAACCTCAGAATTGAAAAACACCAACTTATTCAACTACAACCTCAACATTAAAAAACACCAACAAATTCAACAACAACCTCAAAATTGAAAAACAACAACAACCTCAACATTGAAAAACAACAACAAATTCAACAACAACCTCAACATTGAAAAACGACATCAACCTCAACATTGAAAAACACCAACAAATTCAACAACAACCTCAAAATTGAAAAACAACAACAACCTCAAAATTGAAAAACACCAACAAATTCAACAACAACCTCATCATTGAAAAACACCAACAAATTCAACAACAACCTCAACATTTAAAAACACCAACAAATTCAACAACAACCTCAACATTGAAAAACAACAACAACCTCAAAATTGAAAAACACCAACAAATTCAACAACAACCTCAACATTGAAAAACACCAACAAATTCAACAACAACCTCAAAATTGAAAAACAACAACAACCTCAACATTGAAAAACACCAACAAATTCAACAACAACCTCAACATTGAAAAACGACATCAACCTCAACATTGAAAAACACCAACAAATTCAACAACCTCAAAATTGAAAAACAACAACAACCTCAAAATTGAAAAACACCAACAAATTCAACAACGACCTCATCATTGAAAAACACCAACAAATTCAACAACAACCTCAACATTTAAAAACACCAACAAATTCAACAACAACCTCAACATTAAAAAACAGCAACAACCTCAACATTGAAAAACACCAACAAATTCAACAACAACCTCAACATTGAAAAACAACAACAACCTCAACATTGAAAAACACCAACATATTCAACAACAACCTCAACATTAAAAAACACCAACAAATTCAACAACAACCTCAACATTGAAAAACAACCACAACCTCAACATTGAAAAACACCAACAAATTCAACAACAACCTCAACATTGTAAAACTCCAACAAATTCAACAACAACCTCAACATTGAAAAACAACAACAACCTCAACATTGAAAAACACCAACATATTCAACAACAACCTCAACATTGAAAAACAACAACAACCTCAACATTGAAAAACACCAACAAATTCAACAACAACCTCAACATTTAAAAACACCAACAAATTCAACAACAACCTCAACATTGAAAAACAACAACAACCTCAACATTGAAAAACACCAACAAATTCAACAACAACCTCAACATTGAAAAACACCAACAAATTCAACAACAACCTCAACATTGAAAAACAATAATAACCTCAACATTGAAAAACACCAACAAATTCAACAACAACTTCAACACTGAAAAACACCAACAAATTCAACAACAACGTCGACATTGAAAAACACCAACAAATTCAACAACAACCTCAACAGTGAAAAACAACAGCAACGTTGACATTGAAAAACACCAACAAATTCAACAACAACCTCAACATTGAAAAACAACAACAACCTCAACATTGAAAAACACCATCAAATTCAAGAATAACCTCAACATTGAAAAACACCAACAAATTCAACAATAACCTCAAAATTGAATAACAACAACAACCTCAACATTGAAAAACACCAACAAATTCAACAACAACCACAACATTGAAGAACTACAACAACCTGAAGATTGAAAAACACCAACAAATTCAACAACAACCTCAACATTGAAAAAGAACAACAACCTCAAAATTGAAAAACACCAACAAATTCAACAACAACCTCAACATTGAGAAACAACAACAACCTCAACATTGAAAAACACCAACAAATTCAACAACAACCTCAAAATTGAAAAACACCAACAAATTCAACAACAACCTCAACATTGAAAAACACCAACAAATTCAACAACAACCTCAATATTGAAAAACACCAACAAATTCAACAATAACCTCAACATTGAAAAACAACAACAACCTCAACATTGAAAAACACCAACAAATTCAACAACAACCTCAACATTGAAAAACAACAACAACCTCAAAATTGAAAAACACCAACAAATTTAACAACAACCTCAACATTGAAAAACACCAACAAATTCAACAACAACCTCAAAATTGAAAACCAACAACAACCTCAAAATTGAAAAACACCAACAAATTCAACAACAACCTCAACATTGAAAAACGACATCAACCTCAACATTGAAAAACACCAACAAATTCAACAACAACCTCAAAATTGAAAAACAACAACAACCTCAAAATTGAAAAACACCAACAAATTCAACAACAACCTCAAAATTGAAAAACACCAACAAATTCAACAACAACCTCAGCATTTAAAAACACCAACAAATTCAACAACAACCTCAACATTGAAAAACAACAACAACCTCAACATTGAAAAACACCAACAAATTCAACAACAACCTCAACATTGAAAAACAACAACAACCTCAACATTGAAAAACACCAACAAATTCAAGGAGAAACTCAACATTGTAAAACTCCAACAAATTCAACAACAACCTCAACATTGAAAAACAACAACAACCTCAACATTGAAAAACACCAACATATTCAACAACAACCTCAACATTGAAAAACAACGACAACCTCAACATTGAAAAACACCAACAAATTCAACAACAACCTCAACATTAAAAAACACCAACAAATTCAACAACAACCTCAACATTGAAAAACAACAACAACCTCAACATTGAAAAACACCAACAAATTCAACAACAACCTCAACATTGAAAAACAATAACAACCTCAACATTGAAAAACACCAACAAATTCAACAACAACTTCAACATTGAAAAACACCAACAAATTCAACAACAACGTCGACATTGAAAAACACCAACAAATTCAACAACAACCTCAACATTGAAAAACAACAACAACGTCGACATTGAAAAACACCAACAAATTCAACAACAACCTCAACATTGAAAAACAACAACAACTTCAGCATTGAAAAACACTAACAAATTCAACAACAACCTCAACATTGAAAAAAACCAACAAATTCAACAACAACCTCAAAATTGAATAACAACAACAACCTCAACATTGAAAAACACCAACAAATTCAACAACAACCACAACATTGAAAAACTACAACAACCTGAACATTGAAAAACACCAACAAATTCAACAACAACCTCAACATTGAAAAACAATAACAACCTCAACATTGAAAAACACCAACAAATTCAACAACAACCTCAGCATTGAAAAACACCAACAAATTCAACAACAACGTCGACATTGAAAAACACCAACAAATTCAACAACAACCTCAACATTGAAAAACAACAACAACGTCGACATTGAAAAACACCAACAAATTCAACAACAACCTCAACATTGAAAAACAACAACAACCTCAACATTGAAAAACACCAACAAATTCAACAACAACCTCAACATTGATAAACACCAACAAATTCAACAACAACCTCAACATTTAAAAACACCAACAAATTCAACAACAACCTCAACATTGAAAAACAACAACAACCTCAACATTGAAAAACACCAACAAATTCAACAACAACCTCAACATTGAAAAACACCAACAAATTCAACAACAACCCCAACATTGAAAAACAATAACAACCTCAACATTGAAAAACACCAACAAATTCAACAACAACTTCAACATTGAAAAACACCAACAAATTCAACAACAACGTCGACATTGAAAAACACCAACAAATTCAACATCAACCTCAGCATTGAAAAACAACAACAACGTCGACATTGAAAAACACCAACAAATTCAACAACAACCTCAACATTGAAAAACAACAACAACCTCAACATTGAAAAACACCAACAAATTCAAGAACAACCTCAACATTGAAAAACACCAACAAATTCAACAATAACCTCAAAATTGAATAACAACAACAACCTCAACATTGAAAAACACCAACAAATTCAACAACAACCACAACATTGAAAAACTACAACAACCTGAACATTGAAAAACACCAACAAATTCAACAACAACCTCAACATTGAAAAAGAACAACAACCTCAAAATTGAAAAACACCAACAAATTCAACAACAACCTCAACATTGAGAAACAACAACAACCTCAACATTGAAAAACACCAACAAATTCAACAACAACCTCAAAATTGAAAAACACCAACAAATTCAACAACAACCTCAACATTGAAAAACACCAACAAATTCAACAACAACCTCAATATTGAAAAACACCAACAAATTCAACAACAACCTCAACATTGAAAAACAACAACAACCTCAACATTGAAAAACACCAACAAATTCAACAACAACCTCAACATTGAAAAACAACAACAACCTCAAAATTGAAAAACACCAAGAAATTTAACAACAACCTCAACATTGAAAAACACCAACAAATTCAACAACAACCTCAAAATTGAAAAACAACAACAACCTCAACATTGAAAAACACCAACAAAGTCAACAACAACCTCAACATTGAAAAACGACATCAACCTCAACATTGAAAAACACCAACAAATTCAACAACAACCTCAAAATTGAAAAACAACAACAACCTCAAAATTGAAAAACACCAACAAATTCAACAACAACCTCAAAATTGAAAAACACCAACAAATTCAACAACAACCTCAACATTTAAAAACACCAACAAATTCAACAACAACCTCAACATTGAAAAACAACAACAACCTCAACATTGAAAAACACCAACAAATTCAACAACAACCTCAACATTGAAAAACAACAACAACCTCAACATTGAAAAACACCAACAAATTCAAGGAGAACCTCAATATTGTAAAACTCCAACAAATTCAACAACAACCTCAACATTGAAAAACAACAACAACCTCAACATTGAAAAACACCAACATATTCAACAACAACCTCAACATTGAAAAACAACAACAACCTCAACATTGAAAAACACCAACAAATTCAACAACAACCTCAACATTAAAAAACACCAACAAATTCAACAACAACCTCAACATTGAAAAACAACAACAACCTCAACATTGAAAAACACCAACAAATTCAACAACAACCTCAACATTGAAAAACAATAACAACCTCAACATTGAAAAACACCAACAAATTCAACAACAACTTCAACATTGAAAAACACCAACAAATTCAACAACAACGTCGACATTGAAAAACACCAACAAATTCAACAACAACCTCAACATTGAAAAACAACAACAACGTCGACATTGAAAAACACTAACAAATTCAACAACAACCTCAACATTGAAAAACAACAACAACTTCAGCATTGAAAAACACCAACAAATTCAACAACAACCTCTACATTGAAAAACACCAACAAATTCAACAACAACCTCAAAATTGAATAACAACAAGAACCTCAACATTGAAAAACACCAACAAATTCAACAACAACCACAACATTGAAAAACTACAACAACCTGATCATTGAAAAACACCAACAAATTCAACAACAACCTCAACATTGAAAAACAATAACAACCTCAACATTGAAAAACACCAACAAATTCAACAACAACCTCAGCATTGAAAAACACCAACAAATTCAACAACAACGTCGACATTGAAAAACATCAACAAATTCAACAACAACCTCAACATTGAAAAACAACAACAACGTCGACATTGAAAAACACCAACAAATTCAACAACAACCTCAACATTTAAAAACAACAACAACCTCAACATTGAAAAACACCAACAAATTCAACAACAACCTCAACATTGAAAAACACCAACAAATTCAACAATAACCTCAAAATTGAATAACAACAACAACCTCAACATTGAAAAACACCAACAAATTCAACAACAACCACAACATTCAAAAACTACAACAACCTGAAAATTGAAAAACACCAACAAATTCAACAACAACCTCAACATTGAAAAAGAACAACAACCTCAAAATTGAAAAACACCAACAAATTCAACAACAACCTCAACATTGAGAAACAAAAACAACCTCAACATTGAAAAACACCAACAAATTCAACAACAACCTCAAAATTGAAAAACACCAACAAATTCAACAACAACCTCAACATTGAAAAACACCAACAAATTCAACAACAACCTCAATATTGAAAAACACCAACAAATTCAACAACAACCTCAACATTGAAAAACAACAACAACCTCAACATTGAAAAACACCAACAAATTCAACAACAACCTCAACATTGAAAAACACCAACAAATTCAACAACAACCTCAAAATTGAAAAAGAACAACAACCTCAACATTGAAAAACAACAACAAATTCAACAACAACCTCAACATTGAAAAACGACATCAACCTCAACATTGAAAAACACCAACAAATTCAACAACAACCTCAAAATTGAAAAACAACAACAACCTCAAAATTGAAAATCACCAACAAATTCAACAACAACCTCAAAATTGAAAAACACCAACAAATTCAACAACAACCTCAACATTTAAAAACACCAACAATTTCAACAACAACCTCAACATTGAAAAACAACAACAACCTCAACATTGAAAAACACCAACAAATTCAACAACAACCTCAACATTGAAAAACAACAACAACCTCAACATTGAAAAACACCAACAAATTCAAGGAGAAGCTCCACATTGTAAAACTCCAACAAATTCAACAACAACCTCAGCATTGAAAAACAACAACAACCTCAACATTGAAAAACACCAACATATTCAACAACAACCTCAACATTGAAAAATAACAACAACCTCAACATTGAAAAACACCAACAAATTCAACAACAACCTCAACATTAAAAAAAACCAACAAATTCAACAACAACCTCAACATTGAAAAACAACAACAACCTCAACATTCAAAAACACCAACAAATTCAACAACAACCTCAACATTGAAAAACAATAACAACCTCAACATTGAAAAACACCAACAAATTCAACAACAACTTCAACATTGAAAAACACCAAGAAATTCAACAACAACGTCGACATTGAAAAACACCAACAAATTCAACAACAACCTCAACATTGAAAAACAACAACAACGTCGACATTGAAAAACACCAACAAATTCAACAACAACCTCAACATTGAAAAACAACAACAACTTCAGCATTGAAAAACACCAACAAATTCAACAACAACCTCAACATTGAAAAACACCAACAAATTCAACAACAAACTCAAAATTGAATAACAACAACAACCTCAACATTGAAAAACACCAACAAATTCAACAACAACCACAACATTGAAAAACTACAACAACCTGAACATTGAAAAACACCAACAAATTCAACAACAACCTCAACATTGAAAAAGAACAACAACCTCAAAATTGAAAAACACCAACAAACTCAACAACAACCTCAACATTGAGAAACAACAACAACCTCAACATTGAAAAACACCAACAAATTTAACAACAACCTCAAAATTGAAAAACACCAACAAATTCAACAACAACCTCAACATGGAAAAACACCAACAAATTCAACAACAACCTCAACATTTAAAAACAACAACAACCTCAACATTGAAAAGCACCAACAAATTCAACAAAAACTTCAACATTGAAATACACCAACAAATTCAACAACAACGTCGACATTGAAAAACACCAACAAATTCAACAACAACCTCAACATTGAAAAACTACAACAACCTCAACATTGAAAAACACCAACAAATTCAACAACAACCTCAAAATTGAAAAATAACAACAAAATCAACATTGAAAAACACCAACAAATTCAACAACAACCTCAATATTGAAAAACACCAACAAATTCAACAACAACCTCTACATTGAAAAACAACAACAACCTCAACATTGAAAAACACCAACAAATTCAACAACAACCTCAACATTGAAAAACTACAACAACCTGAACATTGAAAAACACCAACAAATTCAACAACAACCTCAACATGGAAAAAGAACAACAACCTCTAAATTGAAAAACACCAACAAATTCAACAACAACCTCAACATTGAAAAACAACAACAACCTCTACATTGAAAAACACCAACAAATTCAACAACAAACTCAACATTGAAAAACACCAACAAATTCAACAACAACCTCAAAATTGAATAACAACAACAACCTCAACATTGAAAAACACCAACAAATTCAACAACAACCACAACATTGAAAAACTACAACAACCTGAACATTGAAAAACACCAACAAATTCAACAACAACCTCAACATTGAAAAAGAACAACAACCTGAAAATTGAAAAACACCAACAAATTCAACAACAACCTCAACATTGAAAAACAACAACAACCTCAAAATTGAAAAACACCAACAAATTCAACAACAACCTCAACATTAAAAAACACCAACAAATTCAACAACAACCTCAAAATTGAAAAACAACAACAACCTCAACATTGAAAAACACCAACAAATTCAACAACAACCTCAACATTGAAAAACGACATCAACCTCAACATTGAAAAACACCAACAAATTCAACAACAACCTCAAAATTGAAAAACAACAACAACCTCAAAATTGAAAAACACCAACAAATTCAACAACAACCTCATCATTGAAAAACACCAACAAATTCAACAACAACCTCAACATTTAAAAACACCAACAAATTCAACAACAACCTCAACATTGAAAAACAACAACAACCTCAAAATTGAAAAACACCAACAAATTCAACAACAACCTCAACATTGAAAAACACCAACAAATTCAACAACAACCTCAAAATTGAAAAACAACAACAACCTCAACATTGAAAAACACCAACAAATTCAACAACAACCTCAACATTGAAAAACGACATCAACCTCAACATTGAAAAACACCAACAAATTCAACAACCTCAAAATTGAAAAACAACAACAACCTCAAAATTGAAAAACACCAACAAATTCAACAACAACCTCATCATTGAAAAACACCAACAAATTCAACAACAACCTCAACATTTAAAAACACCAACAAATTCAACAACAACCTCAACATTGAAAAACAACAACAACCTCAACATTGAAAAACACCAACAAATTCAACAACAACCTCAAGATTGAAAAACAACAACAACCTCAACATTGAAAAACACCAACATATTCAACAACAACCTCAACATTAAAAAACACCAACAAATTCAACAACAACCTCAACATTGAAAAACAACCACAACCTCAACATTGAAAAACACCAACAATTTCAACAACAACCTCAAAATTGTAAAACTCCAACAAATTCAACAACAACCTCAACATTGAAAAACAACAACAACCTCAACATTGAAAAAAAACCAACATATTCAACAACAACCTCAACATTGAAAAACAACAACAACCTCAACATTGAAAAACACCAACAAATTCAACAACAACCTCAACATTTAAAACACCAACAAATTCAACAACAACCTCAACATTGAAAAACAACAACAACCTCAACATTGAAAAACACCAACAAATTCAACAACAACCTCAACTTTGAAAAACAATAACAACCCAACATTGAAAAACACCAACAAATTCAACAACAACTTCAACATTGAAAAACACCAACAAATTCAACAACAACGTCGACATTGAAAAACACCAACAAATTCAACAACAACCTCAACATTGAAAAACAACAACAACGTCGACATTGAAAAACACCAACAAATTCAACAACAACCTCAACATTGAAAAACAACAACAACCTCAACATTGAAAAACACCATCAAATTCAAGAACAACCTCAACATTGAAAAACACCAACAAATTCAACAATAACCTCAAAATTGAATAACAACAACAACCTAAACATTGAAAAACACCAACAAATTCAACAACAACCTCAACATTGAAAAACACCAACAAATTCAACAACAACCTCAATATTGAAAAACACCAACAAATTCAACAACAACCTCAACATTGAAAAACAACAACAACCTCAACATTGAAAAACACCAACAAATTCAACAACAACCTCAACATTGAAAAACAACAACAACCTCAAAATTGAAAAACACCAACAAATTTAACAACAACCTCAACATTGAAAAACACCAACAAATTCAACAACAACCTCAAAATTGAAAACCAACAACAACCTCAACATTGAAAAACACCAACAAATTCAACAACAACCTCAACATTGAAAAACGACATCAACCTCAACATTGAAAAACACCAACAAATTCAACAACAACCTCAAAATTGAAAAACAACAACAACCTCAAAATTGAAAAACACCAACAAATTCAACAACAACCTCAAAATTGAAAAACACCAACAAATTCAACAACAACCTCAACATTTAAAAACACCAACAAATTCAACAACAACCTCAACATTGAAAAACAACAACAACCTCAACATTGAAAAACACCAACAAATTCAACAACAACCTCAACATTGATAAACAACAACAACCTCAACATTGAAAAACACCAACAAATTCAAGGAGAACCTCAACATTGTAAAACTCCAACAAATTCAACAACAACCTCAACATTGAAAAACAACAACAACCTCAACATTGAAAAACACCAACATATTCAACAACAACCTCAACATTGAAAAACAACGACAACCTCAACATTGAAAAACACCAACAAATTCAACAACAACCTCAACATTAAAAAACACCAACAAATTCAACAACAACCTCAACATTGAAAAACAACAACAACCTCAACATTGAAAAACACCAACAAATTCAACAACAACCTCAACATTGAAAAACAATAACAACCTCAACATTGAAAAACACCAACAAATTCAACAACAACTTCAACATTGAAAAACACCAACAAATTCAACAACAACGTCGACATTGAAAAACACCAACAAATTCAACAACAACCTCAACATTGAAAAACAACAACAACGTCGACATTGAAAAATACCAACAAATTCAACAACAACCTCAACATTGAAAAACAACAAGAACTTCAGCATTGAAAAACACCAACAAATTCAACAACAACCTCAACATTGAAAAACACCAACAAATTCATCAACAACCTCAAAATTGAATAACAACAACAACCTCAACATTGAAAAACACCAACAAATTCAACAACAACCACAACATTGAAAAACTACAACAACCTGAACATTGAAAAACACCAACAAATTCAACAACAACCTCAACATTGAAAAACAACAACAGCGTCGACATTGAAAAACACCAACAAATTCAACAACAACCTCAACATTGAAAAACAACAACAACCTCAACATTTAAAAACACCAACAAATTCAGCAACAACCTCAACATTGAAAAACAACAACAACCTCAACATTGAAAAACACCAGCAAATTCAACAACAACCTCAACATTGAAAAACACCAACAAATTCAACAACAACCTCAACATTGAAAAACAATAACAACCTCAACATTGAAAAACACCAGCAAATTCAACAACAACTTCAACATTGAAAAACACCAACAAATTCAACAACAACGTCGACATTGAAAAACACCAACAAATTCAACAACAACCTCAACATTGAAAAACAACAACAACGTCGACATTGAAAAACACCAACAAATTCAACAACAACCTCAACATTGAAAAACAACAACAACCTCAACATTGAAAAACACCAACAAATTCAAGAACAACCTCAACATTGAGAAACAAAAACAATCTCAACATTGAAAAAGACCAACAAATTCAACAACAACCTCAAAATTGAAAAACACCAACAAATTCAACAACAACCTCAACATTGAAAAACACCAACAAATTCAACAACAACCTCAATATTGAAAAACACCAACAAATTCAACAACAACCTCAACATTGAAAAACAACAACAACCTCAACATTGAAAAACACCAACAAATTCAACAACAACCTCAACATTGAAAAACACCAACAAATTCAACAACAACCTCAAAATTGAAAAAGAACAACAACCTCAACATTGAAAAACAACAACAAATTCAACAAAAACCTCAACATTGAAAAACGACATCAACCTCAACATTGAAAAACACCAACAAATTCAACAACAACCTCAAAATTGAAAAACAACAACAACCTCAAAATTGAAAAACACCAACAAATTCAACAACAACCTCAAAATTGAAAAACACCAACAAATTCAACAACAACCTCAACATTTAAAAACACCAACAATTTCAACAACAACCTCAACATTGAAAAACAACAACAACCTCAACATTGAAAAACACCAACAAATTCAACAACAACCTCAACATTGAAAAACAACAACAACCTCAACATTGAAAAACACCAACAAATTCAAGGAGAACCTGCACATTGTAAAACTCCAACAAATTCAACAACAACCTCAGCATTGAAAAACAACAACAACCTCAACATTGAAAAACACCAACATATTCAACAACAACCTCAACATTGAAAAACAACAACAACCTCAACATTGAAAAACACCAACAAATTCAACAACAACCTCAACATTAAAAAACACCAACAAATTCAACAACAACCTCAACATTGAAAAACAACAACAACCTCAACATTGAAAAGCACCAACAAATTCAACAACAACCTCAACATTGAAAAACAATAACAACCTCAACATTGAAAAACACCAACAAATTCAACAACAACTTCAACATTGAAAAACACCAACAAATTCAACAACAACGTCGACATTGAAAAACACCAACAAATTCAACAACAACCTCAACATTGAAAAACAACAACAACCTCAACATTGAAAAAAACCAACATATTCAACAACAACCTCAACATTGAAAAACAACAACAACCTCAACATTGAAAAACACCAACAAATTCAACAACAACCTCAACATTTAAAAACACCAACAAATTCAACAACAACCTCAACATTGAAAAACAACAACAACCTCAACATTGAAAAACACCAACAAATTCAACAACAACCTCAACTTTGAAAAACACCAACAAATTCAACAACAACCTCAACATTGAAAAACAATAACAACCTCAACATTGAAAAACACCAACAAATTCAACAACAACTTCAACATTGAAAAACACCAACAAATTCAACAAAAACGTCGACATTGACAAACACCAACAAATTCAACAACAACCTCAACATTGAAAAACAACAACAACGTCGACATTGAAAAACACCAACAAATTCAACAACAACCTCAACATTGAAAAACAACAACAACCTCAACATTGAAAAACACCATCAAATTCAAGAACAACCTCAACATTGAAAAACACCAACAAATTCAACAATAACCTCAAAATTGAATAACAACAACAACCTCAACATTGAAAAACACCAACAAATTCAACAACAACCACAACATTGAAAAACTACAACAACCTGAACATTGAAAAACACCAACAAATTCAACAACAACCTCAACATTGAAAAAGAACAACAACCTCAAAATTGAAAAACACCAACAAATTCAACAACAACCTCAACATTGAGAAACAACAACAACCTCAACATTGAAAAACACCAACAAATTCAACAACAACCTCAAAATTGAAAAACACCAACAAATTCAACAACAACCTCAACATTGAAAAACACCAACAAATTCAACAACATCTCAATATTGAAAAACAACAACAAATTCAACAACAACCTCAACATTGAAAAACAACAACAACCTCAACATTGAAAAACAACAACAAATTCAACAACAACCTCAACATTGAAAAACAACAACAACCTCAAAATTGAAAAACACCAACAAATTTAACAACAACCTCAACATTGAAAAACACCAACAAATTCAACAACAACCTCAAAATTGAAAACCAACAACAACCTCAACATTGAAAAACACCAACAAATTCAACAACAACCTCAACATTGAAAAACGACATCAACCTCAACATTGAAAAACACCAACAAATTCAACAACAACCTCAAAATTGAAAAACAACAACAACCTCAAAATTGAAAAACACCAACAAATTCAACAACAACCTCAAAATTGAAAAACACCAACAAATTCAACAACAACCTCAACATTTAAAAACACCAACAAATTCAACAACAACCTCAACATTGAAAAACAACAACAACCTCAACATTGAAAAACACCAACAAATTCAACAACAACCTCAACATTGAAAAACAACAACAACCTCAACATTGAAAAACACCAACAAATTCAAGGAGAACCTCAACATTGTAAAACTCCAACAAATTCAACAACAACCTCAACATTGAAAAACAACAACAACCTCAACATTGAAAAACACCAACATATTCAACAACAACCTCAACATTGAAAAACAACGACAACCTCAACATTGAAAAACACCAACAAATTCAACAACAACCTCAACATTAAAAAACACCAACAAATTCAACAACAACCTCAACATTGAAAAACAACAACAACCTCAACATTGAAAAACACCAACAAATTCAACAACAACCTCAACATTGAAAAACAATAACAACCTCAACATTGAAAAAACACCAACAAATTCAACAACAACTTCAACATTGAAAAACACCAACAAATTCAACAACAACTTCAACATTGAAAAATACCAACAAATTCAACAACAACCTCAACATTGAAAAACAACAACTTCAGCATTGAAAAACACCAACAAATTCAACAACAACCTCAACATTGAACAACACCAACAAATTCAACAACAACCTCAAAATTGAATAACAACAACAACCTCAACATTGAAAAACACCAACAAATTCAACAACAACCACAACATTGAAAAACTACAGCAACCTGAACATTGAAAAACACCAACAAATTCAACAACAACCTCAACATTGAAAAACAACAACAACGTCGACATTGAAAAACACCAACAAATTCAACAACAACCCGAACATTGAAAAACAACAACAACCTCAACATTTAAAAACACCAACAAATTCAACAACAACCTCAACATTGAAAAACAACAACAACCTCAACATTGAAAAACACCAACAAATTCAACAACAACCTCAACATTGAAAAACACCAACAAATTCAACAACAACCTCAACATTGAAAAACAATAACAACCTCAACATTGAAAAACACCAACAAATTCAACAACAACTTCAACATTGAAAAACACCAACAAATTCAAGAACAACGTCGACATTGAAAAACACCAACAAATTCAACAACAACCTCAACATTGAAAAACAACAACAACGTCGACATTGAAAAACACCAACAAATTCAACAACAACCTCAACATTGAAAAACAACAACAACCTCAACATTGAAAAACACCAACAAATTCAAGAACAACCTCAACATTGAGAAACAAAAACAACCTCAACATTGAAAAAGACCAACAAATTCAACAACAACCTCAAAATTGAAAAACACCAACAAATTCAACAACAACCTCAACATTGAAAAACACCAACAAATTCAACAACAACCTCAATATTGAAAAACACCAACAAATTCAACAACAACCTCAACATTGAAAAACAACAACAACCTCAACATTGAAAAACACCAACAAATTCAACAACAACCTCAACATTGAAAAACACCAACAAATTCAACAACAACCTCAAAATTGAAAAAGAACAACAACCTCAACATTGAAAAACAACAACAAATTCAACAACAACCTCAACATTGAAAAACGACATCAACCTCAACATTGAAAAACACCAACAAATTCAACAACAACCTCAAAATTGAAAAACAGCAACAACCTCAACATTGAAAAACACCAACAAATTCAACAACAACCTCAAAATTGAAAAACACCAACAAATTCAACAACAACCTCAACATTTAAAAACACCAACAATTTCAACAACAACCTCAACATTGAAAAACAACAACAACCTCAACATTGAAAAACACCAACAAATTCAACAACAACCTCAACATTGAAAAACAACAACAACCTCAACATTGAAAAACACCAACAAATTCAAGGAGAACCTCCACATTGTAAAACTCCAACAAATTCAACAACAACCTCAGCATTGAAAAACAACAACAACCTCAACATTGAAAAACACCAACATATTCAACAACAACCTCAACACTGAAAAACAACAACAACCTCAACATTGAAAAACACCAACAAATTCAACAACACCCTCAACATTAAAAAACACCAACAAATTGAACAACAACCTCAACATTGAAAAACAACAACAACCTCAACATTGAAAAACACCAACAAATTCAACAACAACTTCAACATTGAAAAACACCAACAAATTCAACTACAACGTCGACATTGAAAAATACCAACAAATTCAACAACAACCTCAACATTGAAAAACAACAACAACGTCGACATTGAAAAACACCAACAAATTCAACAACAACCTCAACATTGAAAAACAACAACAACTTCAGCATTGAAAAACACCAACAAATTCAACAACAACCTCAACATTGAAAAACACCAACAAATTCAACAACAAACTCAAAATTGAATAACAACAACAACCTCAACATTGAAAAACACCAACAAATTCAACAACAACCACAACATTGAAAAACTACAACAACCTGAACATTGAAAAACACCAACAAATTCAACAACAACCTCAACATTGAAAAAGAACAACAACCTCAAAATTGAAAAACACCAACAAACTCAACAACAACCTCAACATTGAGAAACAACAACAACCTCAACATTGAAAAACACCAACAAATTCAACAACAACCTCAAAATTGAAAAACACCAACAAATTCAACAACAACCTCAACATTGAAAAACACCAACAAATTCAAGGAGAACCTCAACATTGTAAAACTCCAACAAATTCAACAACAACCTCAACATTGAAAAACAACAACAACCTCAACATTGAAAAACACCAACATATTCAACAACAACCTCAACATTGAAAAACAACGACAACCTCAACATTGAAAAACACCAACAAATTCAACAACAACCTCAACATTAAAAAACACCAACAAATTCAACAACAACCTCAACATTGAAAAACAACAACAACCTCAACATTGAAAAACACCAACAAATTCAACAACAACCTCAACATTGAAAAACAATAACAACCTCAACATTGAAAAACACCAACAAATTCAACAACAACTTCAACATTGAAAAACACCAACAAATTCAACAACAACGTCGACATTGAAAAACACCAACAAATTCAACAACAACCTCAACATTGAAAAACAACAACAACGTCGACATTGAAAAATACCAACAAATTCAACAACAACCTCAACATTGAAAAACAACAACTTCAGCATTGAAAAACACCAACAAATTCAACAACAACCTCAACATTGAAAAACACCAACAAATTCAACAACAACCTCAAAATTGAATAACAACAACAACCTCAACATTGAAAAACACCAACAAATTCAACAACAACCACAACATTGAAAAACTACAACAACCTCAACATTGAAAAACACCAACAAATTCAACAACAACCTCAACATTGAGAAACAACAACAACGTCGACATTGAAAAACACCAACAAATTCAACAACAACCTCAACATTGAAAAACAACAACAACCTCAACATTTAAAAACACCAACAAATTCAACAACAACCTCAACATTGAAAAACAACAACAACCTCAACATTGAAAAACACCAACAAATTCAACAACAACCTCAACATTGAAAAACACCAACAAATTCAACAACAACCTCAACATTGAAAAACAATAACAACCTCAACATTGAAAAACACCAACAAATTCAACAACAACTTCAACATTGAAAAACACCAACAAATTCAAGAACAACGTCGACATTGAAAAACACCAACAAATTCAACAACAACCTCAACATTGAAAAACAACAACAACGTCGACATTGAAAAACACCAACAAATTCAACAACAACCTCAACATTGAAAAACAACAACAACCTCAACATTGAAAAACACCAACAAATTCAAGAACAACCTCAACATTGAGAAACAAAAACAACCTCAACATTGAAAAAGACCAACAAATTCAACAACAACCTCAAAATTGAAAAACACCAACAAATTCAACAACAACCTCAACATTGAAAAACACCAACAAATTCAACAACAACCTCAATATTGAAAAACACCAACAAATTCAACAACAACCTCAACATTGAAAAACAACAACAACCTCAACATTGAAAAACACCAACAAATTCAACAACAACCTCAACATTGAAAAACACCAACAAATTCAACAACAACCTCAAAATTGAAAAAGAACAACAACCTCAACATTGAAAAACAACAACAAATTCAACAACAACCTCAACATTGAAAAACGACATCAACCTCAACATTGAAAAACACCAACAAATTCAACAACAACCTCAAAATTGAAAAACAACAACAACCTCAAAATTGAAAAACACCAACAAATTCAACAACAACCTCAAAATTGAAAAACACCAACAAATTCAACAACAACCTCAACATTTAAAAACACCAACAATTTCAACAACAACCTCAGCATTGAAAAACAACAACGACCTCAACATTGAAAAACACCAACAAATTCAACAACAACCTCAACATTGAAAAACAACAACAACCTCAACATTGAAAAACACCAACAAATTCAAGGAGAACCTCCACATTGTAAAACTCCAACAAATTCAACAACAACCTCAGCATTGAAAAACAACAACAACCTCAACATTGAAAAACACCAACATATTCAACAACAACCTCAAC
The DNA here is from genome assembly GCA_026770705.1 of Isurus oxyrinchus. Lineage (NCBI taxonomy): Eukaryota > Metazoa > Chordata > Chondrichthyes > Lamniformes > Lamnidae > Isurus > Isurus oxyrinchus. Next base: position 69,049 of record JANJGN010001319.1, read on the forward strand.
ATTGAAAAACAACAACAACCTCAACATTGAAAAACACCAACAAATTCAACAACAACCTCAACATTAAAAAACACCAACAAATTCAACAACAACCTCAACATTGAAAAACAACAACAACCTCAACATTGAAAAACACCAACAAATTCAACAACAACCTCAACATTGAAATACAATAACAACCTCAACATTGAAAAACACCAACAAATTCAACAACAACTTCAACATTGAAAAACACCAACAAATTCAACAACAACGTCGACATTGAAAAACACCAACAAATTCAACAACAACCTCAACATTGAAAAACAACAACAACGTCGACATTGAAAAACACCAACAAATTCAACAACAACCTCAACATTGAAAAACAACAACAACTTCAGCATTGAAAAACACCAACAAATTCAACAACAACCTCAACATTGAAAAACACCAACAAATTCAACAACAAACTCAAAATTGAATAACAACAACAACCTCAACATTGAAAAACACCAACAAATTCAACAACAACCACAACATTGAAAAACTACAACAACCTGAACATTGAAAAACACCAACAAATTCAACAACAACCTCAACATTGAAAAAGAACAACAACCTCAAAATTGAAAAACACCAACAAACTCAACAACAACCTCAACATTGAGAAACAACAACAACCTCAACATTGAAAAACACCAACAAATTCAACAACAACCTCAAAATTGAAAAACACCAACAAATTCAACAACAACCTCAACATTGAAAAACACCAACAAATTCAACAACAACCTCAACATTTAAAAACAACAACAACCTCAACATTGAAAAGCACCAACAAATTCAACAAAAACTTCAACATTGAAATACACCGACAAATTCAACAACAACGTCGACATTGAAAAACACCAACAAATTCAACAACAACCTCAACATTGAAAAACTACAACAACCTCAACATTGAAAAACACCAACAAATTCAACAACAACCTCAAAATTAAAAAATAACAACAAAATCAAAATTGAAAAAAACAAACAAATTCAACAACAACCTCAATATTGAAAAACACCAACAAATTCAACAACAACCTCAACATTGAAAAACAACAACAACCTCAACATTGAAAAACACCAACAAATTCAACAACAACCTCAACATTGAAAAACTACAACAACCTGAACTTTGAAAAACACCAACAAATTCAACAACAACCTCAACATTGAAAAAGAACAACAACCTGAAAATGGAAAAACACCAACAAATTCAACAACAACCTCAACATTAAAAAACACCAACAAATTCAACAACAACCTCAAAATTGAAAAACAACAACAACCTCAACATTGAAAAACACCAACAAATTCAACAACAACCTCAACATTGAAAAACGACATCAACCTCAACATTGAAAAACACCAACAAATTCAACAACAACCTCAAAATTGAAAAACAACAACAACCTCAAAATTGAAAAACACCAACAAATTCAACAACAACCTCATCATTGAAAAACACCAACAAATTCAACAACAACCTCAACATTTAAAAACACCAACAAATTCAACAACAACCTCAACATTGAAAAACAACAACAACCTCAACATTGAAAAACACCAACAAATTCAACAACAACCTCAACATTGAAAAACACCAACAAATTCAACAACAACCTCAAAATTGAAAAACAACAACAACCTCAACATTGAAAAACACCAACAAATTCAACAACAACCTCAACATTGAAAAACGACATCAACCTCAACTTTGAAAAACACCAACAAATTCAACAACCTCAAAATTGAAAAACAACAACAACCTCAAAATTGAAAAACACCAACAAATTCAACAACAACCTCATCATTGAAAAACACCAACAAATTCAACAACAACCTCAACATTTAAAAACACCAACAAATTCAACAACAACCTCAACATTGAAAAACACCAACATATTCAACAACAACCTCAACATTAAAAAACACCAACAAATTCAACAACAACCTCAACATTGAAAAACAACCACAACCTCAACATTGAAAAACACCAACAATTTCAACAACAACCTCAACATTGTAAAACTCCAACAAATTCAACAACAACCTCAACATTGAAAAACAACAACAACCTCAATATTGAAAAAAACCAACATATTCAACAACAACCTCAACATTGAAAAACAACAACAACCTCAACATTGAAAAACACCAACAAATTCAACAACAACCTCAACATTCAAAAACACCAACAAATTCAACAACAACCTCAACATTGAAAAACAACAACAACCTCAACATTGAAAAACACCAACAAATTCAACAACAACCTCAACTTTGAAAAACACCAACAAATTCAACAACAACCTCAACATTGAAAAACAATAACAACCTCAACATTGAAAAACACCAACAAATTCAACAACAACTTCAACATTGAAAAACACCAACAAATTCAACAACAACGTCGACATTGAAAAACACCAACAAATTCAACAACAACCTCAACATTGAAAAACAACAACAACGTCGACATTGAAAAACACCAACAAATTCAACAACAACCTCAACATTGAAAAACAACAACAACCTCAACATTGAAAAACACCATCAAATTCAAGAACAACCTCAACATTGAAAAACACCAACAAATTCAACAATAACCTCAAAATTGAATAACAACAACAACCTCAACATTGAAAAACACCAACAAATTCAACAACAACCACAACATTGAAAAACTACAACAACCTGAACATTGAAAAACACCAACAAATTCAACAACAACCTCAACATTGAAAAAGAACAACAACCTCAAAATTGAAAAACACCAACAAATTCAACAACAACCTCAACATTGAGAAACAACAACAACCTCAACATTGAAAAACACCAACAAATTCAACAACAACCTCAAAATTGAAAAACACCAACAAATTCAACAACAACCTCAACATTGAAAAACACCAACAAATTCAACAACAACCTCAATATTGAAAAACACCAACAAATTCAACAACAACCTCAACATTGAAAAACAACAACAACCTCAACATTGAAAAACACCAACAAATTCAACAACAACCTCAACATTGAAAAACAACAACAACCTCAAAATTGAAAAACACCAACAAATTTAACAACAACCTCATCATTGAAAAACACCAACAAATTCAACAACAACCTCAAAATTGAAAACCAACAACAACCTCAACATTGAAAAACACCAACAAATTCAACAACAACCTCAACATTGAAAAACGACATCAACCTCAACATTGAAAAACACCAACAAATTCAACAACAACCTCAAAATTGAAAAACAACAACAACCTCAAAATTGAAAAACACCAACAAATTCAACAACAACCTCAACATTGAAAAACACCAACAAATTCAAGGAGAACCTCAACATTGTAAAACTCCAACAAATTCAACAACAACCTCAACATTGAAAAACAACAACAACCTCAACATTGAAAAACACCAACATATTCAACAACAACCTCAACATTGAAAAACAACGACAACCTCAACATTGAAAAACACCAACAAATTCAACAACAACCTCAACATTAAAAAACACCAACAAATTCTACAACAACCTCAACATTGAAAAACAACAACAACCTCAACATTGAAAATCACCAACAAATTCAACAACAACCTCAACATTGAAAAACAATAACAACCTCAACATTGAAAAACACCAACAAATTCAACAACAACTTCAACATTGAAAAACACCAACAAATTCAACAACAACGTCGACATTGAAAAACACCAACAAATTCAACAACAACCTCAGCATTGAAAAACAGCAACAACGTCGACATTGAAAAATACCAACAAATTCAACAACAACCTCAACATTGAAAAACAACAACAACTTCCGCATTGAAAAACACCAACAAATTCAACAACAACCTCAACATTGAAAAACACCAACAAATTCAACAACAACCTCAAAATTGAATAACAACAACAACCTCAACATTGAAAAACACCAACAAATTCAACAACAACCACAACATTGAAAAACTACAACAACCTGAACATTGAAAAACACCAACAAATTCAACAACAACCTCAACATTGAAAAACAATAACAACCTCAACATTGAAAAACACCAACAAATTCAACAACAACCTCAGCATTGAAAAACACCAACAAATTCAACAACAACGTCGACATTGAAAAACACCAACAAATTCAACAACAACCTCAACATTGAAAAACAACAACAACGTCGACATTGAAAAACACCAACAAATTCAAGAACAACCTCAACATTGAAAAACAACAACAACCTCAACATTTAAAAACACCAACAAATTCAACAACAACCTCAACATTGAAAAACAACAACAACCTCAACATTGAAAAACACCAACAAATTCAACAACAACCTCAACATTGAAAAACACCAACAAATTCAACAACAACCTCAACATTGAAAAACAATAACAACCTCAACATTGAAAAACACCAACAAATTCAACAACAACTTCAACATTGAAAAACACCAACAAATTCAACAACAACGTCGACATTGAAAAACACCAACAAATTCAACAACAACCTCAACATTGAAAAACAACAACAACGTCGACATTGAAAAACACCAACAAATTCAACAACAACCTCAACATTGAAAAACAACAACAACCTCAACATTGAAAAACACCAACAAATTCAAGAACAACCTCAACATTGAAAAACACCAACAAATTCAACAATAACCTCAAAATTGAATAACAACAACAACCTCAACATTGAAAAACACCAACAAATTCAACAACAACCACAACATTGAAAAACTACAACAACCTGAACATTGAAAAACACCAACAAATTCAACAACAACCTCAACATTGAAAAAGAACAACAACCTCAAAATTGAAAAACACCAACAAATTCAACAACAACCTCAACATTGAGAAACAACAACAACCTCAACATTGAAAAACACCAACAAATTCAACAACAACCTCAAAATTGAAAAACACCAACAAATTCAACAACAACCTCAACATTGAAAAACACCAACAAATTCAACAACAACCTCAATATTGAAAAACACCAACAAATTCAACAACAATCTCAACATTGAAAAACAACAACAACCTCAACATTGAAAAACACCAACAAATTCAACAACAACCTCAACATTGAAAAACAACAACAACCTCAAAATTGAAAAACACCAACAAATTTAACAACAACCTCAACATTGAAAAACACCAACAAATTCAACAACAACCTCAAAATTGAAAAACAACAACAACCTCAACATTGAAAAACACCAACAAATTCAACAACAACCTCAACATTGAAAAACGACATCAACCTCAACATTGAAAAACACCAACAAATTCAACAACAACCTCAAAATTGAAAAACAACAACAACCTCAAAATTGAAAAACACCAACAAATTCAACAACAACCTCAAAATTGAAAAACACCAACAAATTCAACAACAACCTCAACATTGAAAAACACCAACAAATTCAACAACAACGTCGACATTGAAAAACACCAACAAATTCAACAACAACCTCAACATTGAAAAACAACAACAACGTCGACATTGAAAAACACCAACAAATTCAACAACAACCTCAACATTGAAAAACAACAACAACCTCAACATTGTAAAACACCAACAAATTCAACAACAACCTCAACATTGAAAAACAACAACAACCTCAACATTGAAAAACACCAACATATTCAACAACAACCTCAACATTAAAAAACACCAACAAATTCAACAACAACCTCAACATTGAAAAACAACCACAACCTCAACATTGAAAAACACCAACAATTTCAACAACAACCTCAACATTGTAAAACTCCAACAAATTCAACAACAACCTCAACATTGAAAAACAACAACAACCTCAACATTGAAAAAAACCAACATATTCAACAACAACCTCAACATTGAAAAACAACAACAACCTCAACATTGAAAAACACCAACAAATTCAACAACAACCTCAACATTCAAAAACACCAACAAATTCAACAACAACCTCAACATTGAAAAACAACAACAACCTCAACATTGAAAAACACCAACAAATTCAACAACAACCTCAACTTTGAAAAACACCAACAAATTCAACAACAACCTCAACATTGAAAAACAATAACAACCTCAACATTGAAAAACACCAACAAATTCAACAACAACTTCAACATTGAAAAACACCAACAAATTCAACAACAACGTCGACATTGAAAAACACCAACAAATTCAACAACAACCTCAACATTGAAAAACAACAACAACGTCGACATTGAAAAACACCAACAAATTCAACAACAACCTCAACATTGAAAAACAACAACAACCTCAACATTGAAAAACACCATCAAATTCAAGAACAACCTCAACATTGAAAAACACCAACAAATTCAACAATAACCTCAAAATTGAATAACAACAACAACCTCAACATTGAAAAACACCAACAAATTCAACAACAACCACAACATTGAAAAACTACAACAACCTGAACATTGAAAAACACCAACAAATTCAACAACAACCTCAACATTGAAAAAGAACAACAACCTCAAAATTGAAAAACACCAACAAATTCAACAACAACCTCAACATTGAGAAACAACAACAACCTCAACATTGAAAAACACCAACAAATTCAACAACAACCTCAAAATTGAAAAACACCAACAAATTCAACAACAACCTCAACATTGAAAAACACCAACAAATTCAACAACAACCTCAATATTGAAAAACACCAACAAATTCAACAACAACCTCAACATTGAAAAACAACAACAACCTCAACATTGAAAAACACCAACAAATTCAACAACAACCTCAACATTGAAAAACAACAACAACCTCAAAATTGAAAAACACCAACAAATTTAACAACAACCTCAACATTGAAAAACACCAACAAATTCAACAACAACCTCAAAATTGAAAACCAACAACAACCTCAACATTGAAAAACACCAACAAATTCAACAACAACCTCAACATTGAAAAACGACATCAACCTCAACATTGAAAAACACCAACAAATTCAACAACAACCTCAAAATTGAAAAACAACAACAACCTCAAAATTGAAAAACACCAACAAATTCAACAACAACCTCAACATTTAAAAACACCAACAAATTCAACAACAACCTCAACATTGAAAAACGACAACAACCTCAACATTGAAAAACACCAACAAATTCAACAACAACCTCAACATTGAAAAACAACAACAACCTCAACATTGAAAAACACCAACAAATTCAAGGAGAACCTCAACATTGTAAAACTCCAACAAATTCAACAACAACCTCAACATTGAAAAACAACAACAACCTCAACATTGAAAAACACCAACATATTCAACAACAACCTCAACATTGAAAAACAACGACAACCTCAACATTGAAAAACACCAACAAATTCAACAACAACCTCAACATTGAAAAACAATAACAACCTCAACATTGAAAAACACCAACAAATTCAACAACAACTTCAACATTGAAAAACACCAACAAATTCAACAACAACGTCGACATTGAAAAACACCAACAAATTCAACAACAACCTCAGCATTGAAAAACAGCAACAACGTCGACATTGAAAAATACCAACAAATTCAACAACAACCTCAACATTGAAAAACAACAACAACTTCCGCATTGAAAAACACCAACAAATTCAACAACAACCTCAACATTGAAAAACACCAACAAATTCAACAACAACCTCAAAATTGAATAACAACAACAACCTCAACATTGAAAAACACCAACAAATTCAACAACAACCACAACATTGAAAAACTACAACAACCTGAACATTGAAAAACACCAACAAATTCAACAACAACCTCAACATTGAAAAACAATAACAACCTCAACATTGAAAAACACCAACAAATTCAACAACAACCTCAGCATTGAAAAACACCAACAAATTCAACAACAACGTCGACATTGAAAAACACCAACAAATTCAACAACAACCTCAACATTGAAAAACAACAACAACGTCGACATTGAAAAACACCAACAAATTCAACAACAACCTCAACATTGAAAAACAACAACAACCTCAACATTTAAAAACACCAACAAATTCAACAACAACCTCAACATTGAAAAACAACAACAACCTCAACATTGAAAAACACCAACAAATTCAACAACAACCTCAACATTGAAAAACACCAACAAATTCAACAACAACCTCAACATTGAAAAACAATAACAACCTCAACATTGAAAAACACCAACAAATTCAACAACAACTTCAACATTGAAAAACACCAACAAATTCAACAACAACGTCGACATTGAAAAACACCAACAAATTCAACAACAACCTCAACATTGAAAAACAACAACAACGTCGACATTGAAAAACACCAACAAATTCAACAACAACCTCAACATTGAAAAACAACAACAACCTCAACATTGAAAAACACCAACAAATTCAAGAACAACCTCAACATTGAAAAACACCAACAAATTCAACAATAACCTCAAAATTGAATAACAACAACAACCTCAACATTGAAAAACACCAACAAATTCAACAACAACCACAACATTGAAAAACTACAACAACCTGAACATTGAAAAACACCAACAAATTCAACAACAACCTCAACATTGAAAAAGAACAACAACCTCAAAATTGAAAAACACCAACAAATTCAACAACAACCTCAACATTGAGAAACAACAACAACCTCAACATTGAAAAACACCAACAAATTCAACAACAACCTCAAAATTGAAAAACACCAACAAATTCAACAACAACCTCAACATTGAAAAACACCAACAAATTCAACAACAACCTCAATATTGAAAAACACCAACAAATTCAACAACAATCTCAACATTGAAAAACAACAACAACCTCAACATTGAAAAACACCAACAAATTCAACAACAACCTCAACATTGAAAAACAACAACAACCTCAAAATTGAAAAACACCAACAAATTTAACAACAACCTCAACATTGAAAAACACCAACAAATTCAACAACAACCTCAAAATTGAAAAACAACAACAACCTCAACATTGAAAAACACCAACAAATTCAACAACAACCTCAACATTGAAAAACGACATCAACCTCAACATTGAAAAACACCAACAAATTCAACAACAACCTCAAAATTGAAAAACAACAACAACCTCAAAATTGAAAAACACCAACAAATTCAACAACAACCTCAAAATTGAAAAACACCAACAAATTCAACAACAACCTCAACATTGAAAAACACCAACAAATTCAACAACAACGTCGACATTGAAAAACACCAACAAATTCAACAACAACCTCAACATTGAAAAACAACAACAACGTCGACATTGAAAAACACCAACAAATTCAACAACAACCTCAACATTGAAAAACAACAACAACTTCAGCATTGAAAAACACCAACAAATTCAACAACAACCTCTACATTGAAAAACACCAACAAATTCAACAACAACCTCAAAATTGAATAACAACAACAACCTCAACATTGAAAAAAACCAACAAATTCAACAACAACCACAACATTGAAAAACTACAACAACCTGAACATTGAAAAACACCAACAAATTCAACAACAACCTCAACATTGAAAAACAATAACAACCTCAACATTGAAAAACACCAACAAATTCAACAACAACCTCAGCATTGAAAAACACCAACAAATTCAACAACAACGTCGACATTGAAAAACATCAACAAATTCAACAACAACCTCAACATTGAAAAACAACAACAACGTCGACATTGAAAAACACCAACAAATTCAACAACAACCTCAACATTTAAAAACAACAACAACCTCAACATTGAAAAACACCAACAAATTCAACAACAACCTCAACATTGAAAAACACCAACAAATTCAACAATAACCTCAAAATTGAATAACAACAACAACCTCAACATTGAAAAACACCAACAAATTCAACAACAACCTCAACATTGAAAAACAACAACAACGTCGACATTGAAAAACACCAACAAATTCAACAACAACCTCAACATTGAAAAACAACAACAACCTCAACATTGAAAAACACCAACAAATTCAACAACAACCTCAACATTGAAAAACAACAACAACCTCAAAATTGAAAAACACCAACAAATTTAACAACAACCTCAACATTGAAAAACACCAACAAATTCAACAACAACCTCAAAATTGAAAACCAACAACAACCTCAACATTGAAAAACACCAACAAATTCAACAACAACCTCAACATTGAAAAACGACATCAACCTCAACATTGAAAAACACCAACAAATTCAACAACAACCTCAAAATTGAAAAACAACAACAACCTCAAAATTGAAAAACACCAACAAATTCAACAACAACCTCAACATTTAAAAACACCAACAAATTCAACAACAACCTCAACATTGAAAAACGACAACAACCTCAACATTGAAAAACACCAACAAATTCAACAACAACCTCAACATTGAAAAACAACAACAACCTCAACATTGAAAAACACCAACAAATTCAAGGAGAACCTCAACATTGTAAAACTCCAACAAATTCAACAACAACCTCAACATTGAAAAACAACAACAACCTCAACATTGAAAAACACCAACATATTCAACAACAACCTCAACATTGAAAAACAACGACAACCTCAACATTGAAAAACACCAACAAATTCAACAACAACCTCAGCATTGAAAAACAATAACAACCTCAACATTGAAAAACACCAACAAATTCAACAACAACTTCAACATTGAAAAACACCAACAAATTCAACAACAACGTCGACATTGAAAAACACCAACAAATTCAACAACAACCTCAGCATTGAAAAACAGCAACAACGTCGACATTGAAAAATACCAACAAATTCAACAACAACCTCAACATTGAAAAACAACAACAACTTCCGCATTGAAAAACACCAACAAATTCAACAACAACCTCAACATTGAAAAACACCAACAAATTCAACAACAACCTCAAAATTGAATAACAACAACAACCTCAACATTGAAAAACACCAACAAATTCAACAACAACCACAACATTGAAAAACTACAACAACCTGAACATTGAAAAACACCAACAAATTCAACAACAACCTCAACATTGAAAAACAATAACAACCTCAACATTGAAAAACACCAACAAATTCAACAACAACCTCAGCATTGAAAAACACCAACAAATTCAACAACAACGTCGACATTGAAAAACACCAACAAATTCAACAACAACCTCAACATTGAAAAACAACAACAACGTCGACATTGAAAAACACCAACAAATTCAAGAACAACCTCAACATTGAAAAACAACAACAACCTCAACATTTAAAAACACCAACAAATTCAACAACAACCTCAACATTGAAAAACAACAACAACCTCAACATTGAAAAACACCAACAAATTCAACAACAACCTCAACATTGAAAAACACCAACAAATTCAACAACAACCTCAACATTGAAAAACAATAACAACCTCAACATTGAAAAACACCAACAAATTCAACAACAACTTCAACATTGAAAAACACCAACAAATTCAACAACAACGTCGACATTGAAAAACACCAACAAATTCAACAACAACCTCAACATTGAAAAACAACAACAACGTCGACATTGAAAAACACCAACAAATTCAACAACAACCTCAACATTGAAAAACAACAACAACCTCAACATTGAAAAACACCAACAAATTCAAGAACAACCTCAACATTGAAAAACACCAACAAATTCAACAATAACCTCAAAATTGAATAACAACAACAACCTCAACATTGAAAAACACCAACAAATTCAACAACAACCACAACATTGAAAAACTACAACAACCTGAACATTGAAAAACACCAACAAATTCAACAACAACCTCAACATTGAAAAAGAACAACAACCTCAAAATTGAAAAACACCAACAAATTCAACAACAACCTCAACATTGAGAAACAACAACAACCTCAACATTGAAAAACACCAACAAATTCAACAACAACCTCAAAATTGAAAAACACCAACAAATTCAACAACAACCTCAACATTGAAAAACACCAACAAATTCAACAACAACCTCAATATTGAAAAACACCAACAAATTCAACAACAATCTCAACATTGAAAAACAACAACAACCTCAACATTGAAAAACACCAACAAATTCAACAACAACCTCAACATTGAAAAACAACAACAACCTCAAAATTGAAAAACACCAACAAATTTAACAACAACCTCAACATTGAAAAACACCAACAAATTCAACAACAACCTCAAAATTGAAAAACAACAACAACCTCAACATTGAAAAACACCAACAAATTCAACAACAACCTCAACATTGAAAAACGACATCAACCTCAACATTGAAAAACACCAACAAATTCAACAACAACCTCAAAATTGAAAAACAACAACAACCTCAAAATTGAAAAACACCAACAAATTCAACAACAACCTCAAAATTGAAAAACACCAACAAATTCAACAACAACCTCAACATTGAAAAACACCAACAAATTCAACAACAACGTCGACATTGAAAAACACCAACAAATTCAACAACAACCTCAACATTGAAAAACAACAACAACGTCGACATTGAAAAACACCAACAAATTCAACAACAACCTCAACATTGAAAAACAACAACAACTTCAGCATTGAAAAACACCAACAAATTCAACAACAACCTCTACATTGAAAAACACCAACAAATTCAACAACAACCTCAAAATTGAATAACAACAACAACCTCAACATTGAAAAAAACCAACAAATTCAACAACAACCACAACATTGAAAAACTACAACAACCTGAACATTGAAAAACACCAACAAATTCAACAACAACCTCAACATTGAAAAACAATAACAACCTCAACATTGAAAAACACCAACAAATTCAACAACAACCTCAGCATTGAAAAACACCAACAAATTCAACAACAACGTCGACATTGAAAAACATCAACAAATTCAACAACAACCTCAACATTGAAAAACAACAACAACGTCGACATTGAAAAACACCAACAAATTCAACAACAACCTCAACATTTAAAAACAACAACAACCTCAACATTGAAAAACACCAACAAATTCAACAACAACCTCAACATTGAAAAACACCAACAAATTCAACAATAACCTCAAAATTGAATAACAACAACAACCTCAACATTGAAAAACACCAACGAATTCAACAACAACCACAACATTGAAAAACTACAACAACCTGAAAATTGAAAAACACCAACAAATTCAACAACAACCTCAACATTGAAAAAGAACAACAACCTCAAAATTGAAAAACACCAACAAATTCAACAACAACCTCAACATTGAGAAACAAAAACAACCTCAACATTGAAAAACACCAACAAATTCAACAACAACCTCAAAATTGAAAAACACCAACAAATTCAACAACAACCTCAACATTGAAAAACACCAACAAATTCAACAACAACCTCAATATTGAAAAACACCAACAAATTCAACAACAACCTCAACATTGAAAAACAACAACAACCTCAACATTGAAAAACACCATCAAATTCAAGAACAACCTCAACATTGAAAAACACCAACAAATTCAACAATAACCTCAAAATTGAATAACAACAGCAACCTCAACATTGAAAAACACCAACAAATTCAACAACAACCACAACATTGAAAAACTACAACAACCTGAACATTGAAAAACACCAACAAATTCAACAACAACCTCAACATTGAAAAAGAACAACAACCTCAAAATTGAAAAACACCAACAAATTCAACAACAACCTCAACATTGAGAAACAACAACAACCTCAACATTGAAAAACACCAACAAATTCAACAACAACCTCAAAATTGAAAAACACCAACAAATTCAACAACAACCTCAACATTGAAAAACACCAACAAATTCAACAACAACCTCAATATTGAAAAACACCAACAAATTCAACAACAACCTCAACATTGAAAAACAACAACAACCTCAACATTGAAAAACACCAACAAATTCAACAACAACCTCAACATTGAAAAACAACAACAACCTCAAAATTGAAAAACACCAACAAATTTAACAACAACCTCAACACTGAAAAACACCAACAAATTCAACAACAACCTCAAAATTGAAAACCAACAACAACCTCAACATTGAAAAACACCAACAAATTCAACAACAACCTCAACATTGAAAAACGACATCAACCTCAACATTGAAAAACACCAACAAATTCAACAACAACCTCAAAATTGAAAAACAACAACAACCTCAAAATTGAAAAACACCAACAAATTCAACAACAACCTCAAAATTGAAAAACACCAACAAATTCAACAACAACCTCAACATTTAAAAACACCAACAAATTCAACAACAACCTCAACATTGAAAAACGACAACAACCTCAACATTGAAAAACACCAACAAATTCAACAACAACCTCAACATTGAAAAACAACAACAACCTCAACATTGAAAAACACCAACAAATTCAAGGAGAACCTCAACATTGTAAAACTCCAAAAAATTCAACAACAACCTCAACATTGAAAAACAACAACAACCTCAACATTGAAAAACACCAACATATTCAACAACAACCTCAACATTGAAAAACAACGACAACCTCAACATTGAAAAACACCAACAAATTCAACAACAACCTCAACATTAAAAAACACCAACAAATTCTACAACAACCTCAACATTGAAAAACAACAACAACCTCAACATTGAAAAACACCAACAAATTCAACAACAACCTCAACATTGAAAAACAATAACAACCTCAACATTGAAAAACACCAACAAATTCAACAACAACTTCAACATTGAAAAACACCAACAAATTCAACAACAACGTCGACATTGAAAAACACCAACAAATTCAACAACAACCTCAGCATTGAAAAACAGCAACAACGTCGACATTGAAAAATACCAACAAATTCAACAACAACCTCAACATTGAAAAACAACAACAACTTCCGCATTGAAAAACACCAACAAATTCAACAACAACCTCAACATTGAAAAACACCAACAAATTCAACAACAACCTCAAAATTGAATAACAACAACAACCTCAACATTGAAAAACACCAACAAATTCAACAACAACCACAACATTGAAAAACTACAACAACCTGAACATTGAAAAACACCAACAAATTCAACAACAACCTCAACATTGAAAAACAATAACAACCTCAACATTGAAAAACACCAACAAATTCAACAACAACCTCAGCATTGAAAAACACCAACAAATTCAACAACAACGTCGACATTGAAAAACACCAACAAATTCAACAACAACCTCAACATTGAAAAACAACAACAACGTCGACATTGAAAAACACCAACAAATTCAAGAACAACCTCAACATTGAAAAACAACAACAACCTCAACATTTAAAAACACCAACAAATTCAACAACAACCTCAACATTGAAAAACAACAACAACCTCAACATTGAAAAACACCAACAAATTCAACAACAACCTCAACATTGAAAAACACCAACAAATTCAACAACAACCTCAACATTGAAAAACAATAACAACCTCAACATTGAAAAACACCAACAAATTCAACAACAACTTCAACATTGAAAAACACCAACAAATTCAACAACAACGTCGACATTGAAAAACACCAACAAATTCAACAACAACCTCAACATTGAAAAACAACAACAACGTCGACATTGAAAAACACCAACAAATTCAACAACAACCTCAACATTGAAAAACAACAACAACCTCAACATTGAAAAACACCAACAAATTCAAGAACAACCTCAACATTGAAAAACACCAACAAATTCAACAATAACCTCAAAATTGAATAACAACAACAACCTCAACATTGAAAAACACCAACAAATTCAACAACAACCACAACATTGAAAAACTACAACAACCTGAACATTGAAAAACACCAACAAATTCAACAACAACCTCAACATTGAAAAAGAACAACAACCTCAAAATTGAAAAACACCAACAAATTCAACAACAACCTCAACATTGAGAAACAACAACAACCTCAACATTGAAAAACACCAACAAATTCAACAACAACCTCAAAATTGAAAAACACCAACAAATTCAACAACAACCTCAACATTGAAAAACACCAACAAATTCAACAACAACCTCAATATTGAAAAACACCAACAAATTCAACAACAATCTCAACATTGAAAAACAACAACAACCTCAACATTGAAAAACACCAACAAATTCAACAACAACCTCAACATTGAAAAACAACAACAACCTCAAAATTGAAAAACACCAACAAATTTAACAACAACCTCAACATTGAAAAACACCAACAAATTCAACAACAACCTCAAAATTGAAAAACAACAACAACCTCAACATTGAAAAACACCAACAAATTCAACAACAACCTCAACATTGAAAAACGACATCAACCTCAACATTGAAAAACACCAACAAATTCAACAACAACCTCAAAATTGAAAAACAACAACAACCTCAAAATTGAAAAACACCAACAAATTCAACAACAACCTCAAAATTGAAAAACACCAACAAATTCAACAACAACCTCAACATTGAAAAACACCAACAAATTCAACAACAACGTCGACATTGAAAAACACCAACAAATTCAACAACAACCTCAACATTGAAAAACAACAACAACGTCGACATTGAAAAACACCAACAAATTCAACAACAACCTCAACATTGAAAAACAACAACAACTTCAGCATTGAAAAACACCAACAAATTCAACAACAACCTCTACATTGAAAAACACCAACAAATTCAACAACAACCTCAAAATTGAATAACAACAACAACCTCAACATTGAAAAAAACCAACAAATTCAACAACAACCACAACATTGAAAAACTACAACAACCTGAACATTGAAAAACACCAACAAATTCAACAACAACCTCAACATTGAAAAACAATAACAACCTCAACATTGAAAAACACCAACAAATTCAACAACAACCTCAGCATTGAAAAACACCAACAAATTCAACAACAACGTCGACATTGAAAAACATCAACAAATTCAACAACAACCTCAACATTGAAAAACAACAACAACGTCGACATTGAAAAACACCAACAAATTCAACAACAACCTCAACATTTAAAAACAACAACAACCTCAACATTGAAAAACACCAACAAATTCAACAACAACCTCAACATTGAAAAACACCAACAAATTCAACAATAACCTCAAAATTGAATAACAACAACAACCTCAACATTGAAAAACACCAACGAATTCAACAACAACCACAACATTGAAAAACTACAACAACCTGAAAATTGAAAAACACCAACAAATTCAACAACAACCTCAACATTGAAAAAGAACAACAACCTCAAAATTGAAAAACACCAACAAATTCAACAACAACCTCAACATTGAGAAACAAAAACAACCTCAACATTGAAAAACACCAACAAATTCAACAACAACCTCAAAATTGAAAAACACCAACAAATTCAACAACAACCTCAACATTGAAAAACACCAACAAATTCAACAACAACCTCAATATTGAAAAACACCAACAAATTCAACAACAACCTCAACATTGAAAAACAACAACAACCTCAACATTGAAAAACACCATCAAATTCAAGAACAACCTCAACATTGAAAAACACCAACAAATTCAACAATAACCTCAAAATTGAATAACAACAGCAACCTCAACATTGAAAAACACCAACAAATTCAACAACAACCACAACATTGAAAAACTACAACAACCTGAACATTGAAAAACACCAACAAATTCAACAACAACCTCAACATTGAAAAAGAACAACAACCTCAAAATTGAAAAACACCAACAAATTCAACAACAACCTCAACATTGAGAAACAACAACAACCTCAACATTGAAAAACACCAACAAATTCAACAACAACCTCAAAATTGAAAAACACCAACAAATTCAACAACAACCTCAACATTGAAAAACACCAACAAATTCAACAACAACCTCAATATTGAAAAACACCAACAAATTCAACAACAACCTCAACATTGAAAAACAACAACAACCTCAACATTGAAAAACACCAACAAATTCAACAACAACCTCAACATTGAAAAACAACAACAACCTCAAAATTGAAAAACACCAACAAATTTAACAACAACCTCAACACTGAAAAACACCAACAAATTCAACAACAACTCAAAATTGAAAACCAACAACAACCTCAACATTGAAAAACACCAACAAATTCAACAACAACCTCAACATTGAAAAACGACATCAACCTCAACATTGAAAAACACCAACAAATTCAACAACAACCTCAAAATTGAAAAACAACAACAACCTCAAAATTGAAAAACACCAACAAATTCAACAACAACCTCAAAATTGAAAAAGACCAACAAATTCAACAACAACCTCAACATTTAAAAACACCAACAAATTCAACAACAACCTCAACATTGAAAAACGACAACAACCTCAACATTGAAAAACACCAACAAATTCAACAACAACCTCAACATTGAAAAACAACAACAACCTCAACATTGAAAAACACCAACAAATTCAAGGAGAACCTCAACATTGTAAAACTCCAAAAAATTCAACAACAACCTCAACATTGAAAAACAACAACAACCTCAACATTGAAAAACACCAACATATTCAACAACAACCTCAACATTGAAAAACAACGACAACCTCAACATTGAAAAACACCAACAAATTCAACAACAACCTCAACATTAAAAAACACCAACAAATTCTACAACAACCTCAACATTGAAAAACAACAACAACCTCAACATTGAAAAACACCAACAAATTCAACAACAACCTCAACATTGAAAAACAATAACAACCTCAACATTGAAAAACACCAACAAATTCAACAACAACTTCAACATTGAAAAACACCAACAAATTCAACAACAACGTCGACATTGAAAAACACCAACAAATTCAACAACAACCTCAGCATTGAAAAACAGCAACAACGTCGACATTGAAAAATACCAACAAATTCAACAACAACCTCAACATTGAAAAACAACAACAACTTCCGCATTGAAAAACACCAACAAATTCAACAACAACCTCAACATTGAAAAACACCAACAAATTCAACAACAACCTCAAAATTGAATAAGAACAACAACCTCAACATTGAAAAACACCAACAAATTCAACAACAACCACAACATTGAAAAACTACAAAAACCTGAACATTGAAAAACACCAACAAATTCAACAACAACCTCAACATTGAAAAACAATAACAACCTCAACATTGAAAAACACCAACAAATTCAACAACAACCTCAGCATTGAAAAACACCAACAAATTCAACAACAACGTCGACATTGAAAAACACCAACAAATTCAACAACAACCTCAACATTGAAAAACAACAACAACGTCGACATTGAAAAACACCAACAAATTCAAGAACAACCTCAACATTGAAAAACAACAACAACCTCAACATTTAAAAACACCAACAAATTCAACAACAACCTCAACATTGAAAAACAACAACAACCTCAACATTGAAAAACACCAACAAATTCAACAACAACCTCAACATTGAAAAACACCAACAAATTCAACAACAACCTCAACATTGAAAAACAATAACAACCTCAACATTGAAAAACACCAACAAATTCAACAACAACTTCAACATTGAAAAACACCAACAAATTCAACAACAACGTCGACATTGAAAAACACAAACAAATTCAACAACAACCTCAACATTGAAAAACAACAACAACGTCGACATTGAAAAACACCAACAAATTCAACAACAACCTCAACATTGAAAAACAACAACAACTTCAGCATTGAAAAACACCAACAAATTCAACAACAACCTCTACATTGAAAAACACCAACAAATTCAACAACAACCTCAAAATTGAATAACAACAACAACCTCAACATTGAAAAAAACCAACAAATTCAACAACAACCACAACATTGAAAAACTACAACAACCTGAACATTGAAAAACACCAACAAATTCAACAACAACCTCAACATTGAAAAACAATAACAACCTCAACATTGAAAAACACCAACAAATTCAACAACAACCTCAACATTGAAAAACAATAACAACCTCAACATTGAAAAACACCAACAAATTCAACAACAACCTCAGCATTGAAAAACACCAACAAATTCAACAACAACGTCGACATTGAAAAACATCAACAAATTCAACAACAACCTCAACATTGAAAAACAACAACAACGTCGACATTGAAAAACACCAACAAATTCAACAACAACCTCAACATTTAAAAACAACAACAACCTCAACATTGAAAAACACCAACAAATTCAACAACAACCTCAACATTGAAAAACACCAACAAATTCAACAATAACCTCAAAATTGAATAACAACAACAACCTCAACATTGAAAAACACCAACGAATTCAACAACAACCACAACATTGAAAAACTACAACAACCTGAAAATTGAAAAACACCAACAAATTCAACAACAACCTCAACATTGAAAAAGAACAACAACCTCAAAATTGAAAAACAACAACAAATTCAACAACAACCTCAACATTGAGAAACAAAAACAACCTCAACATTGAAAAACACCAACAAATTCAACAACAACCTCAAAATTGAAAAACACCAACAAATTCAACAACAACCTCAACATTGAAAAACACCAACAAATTCAACAACAACCTCAATATTGAAAAACACCAACAAATTCAACAACAACCTCAACATTGAAAAACAACAACAACCTCAACATTGAAAAACACCATCAAATTCAAGAACAACCTCAACATTGAAAAACACCAACAAATTCAACAATAACCTCAAAATTGAATAACAACAACAACCTCAACATTGAAAAACACCAACAAATTCAACAACAACCACAACATTGAAAAACTACAACAACCTGAACATTGAAAAACACCAACAAATTCAACAACAACCTCAACATTGAAAAAGAACAACAACCTCAAAATTGAAAAACACCAACAAATTCAACAACAACCTCAACATTGAGAAACAACAACAACCTCAACATTGAAAAACACCAACAAATTCAACAACAACCTCAAAATTGAAAAACACCAACAAATTCAACAACAACCTCAACATTGAAAAACACCAACAAATTCAACAACAACCTCAATATTGAAAAACACCAACAAATTCAACAACAACCTCAACATTGAAAAACAACAACAACCTCAACATTGAAAAACACCAACAAATTCAACAACAACCTCAACATTGAAAAACAACAACAACCTCAAAATTGAAAAACACCAACAAATTTAACAACAACCTCAACACTGAAAAACACCAACAAATTCAACAACAACCTCAAAATTGAAAACCAACAACAACCTCAACATTGAAAAACACCAACAAATTCAACAACAACCTCACCATTGAAAAACGACATCAACCTCAACATTGAAAAACACCAACAAATTCAACAACAACCTCAAAATTGAAAAACAACAACAACCTCAAAATTGAAAAACACCAACAAATTCAACAACAACCTCAAAATTGAAAAACACCAACAAATTCAACAACAACCTCAACATTTAAAAACACCAACAAATTCAACAACAACCTCAACATTGAAAAACGACAACAACCTCAACATTGAAAAACACCAACAAATTCAACAACAACCTCAACATTGAAAAACAACAACAACCTCAACATTGAAAAACACCAACAAATTCAAGGAGAACCTCAACATTGTAAAACTCCAAAAAATTCAACAACAACCTCAACATTGAAAAACAACAACAACCTCAACATTGAAAAACACCAACATATTCAACAACAACCTCAACATTGAAAAACAACGACAACCTCAACATTGAAAAACACCAACAAATTCAACAACAACCTCAACATTAAAAAACACCAACAAATTCTACAACAACCTCAACATTGAAAAACAACAACAACCTCAACATTGAAAAACACCAACAAATTCAACAACAACCTCAACATTGAAAAACAATAACAACCTCAACATTGAAAAACACCAACAAATTCAACAACAACTTCAACATTGAAAAACACCAACAAATTCAACAACAACGTCGACATTGAAAAACACCAACAAATTCAACAACAACCTCAGCATTGAAAAACAGCAACAACGTCGACATTGAAAAATACCAACAAATTCAACAACAACCTCAACATTGAAAAACAACAACAACTTCCGCATTGAAAAACACCAACAAATTCAACAACAACCTCAACATTGAAAAACACCAACAAATTCAACAACAACCTCAAAATTGAATAAGAACAACAACCTCAACATTGAAAAACACCAACAAATTCAACAACAACCACAACATTGAAAAACTACAACAACCTGAACATTGAAAAACACCAACAAATTCAACAACAACCTCAACATTGAAAAACAATAACAACCTCAACATTGAAAAACACCAACAAATTCAACAACAACCTCAGCATTGAAAAACACCAACAAATTCAACAACAACGTCGACATTGAAAAACACCAACAAATTCAACAACAACCTCAACATTGAAAAACAACAACAACGTCGACATTGAAAAACACCAACAAATTCAAGAACAACCTCAACATTGAAAAACAACAACAACCTCAACATTTAAAAACACCAACAAATTCAACAACAACCTCAACATTGAAAAACAACAACAACCTCAACATTGAAAAACACCAACAAATTCAACAACAACCTCAACATTGAAAAACACCAACAAATTCAACAACAACCTCAACATTGAAAAACAATAACAACCTCAACATTGAAAAACACCAACAAATTCAACAACAACTTCAACATTGAAAAACACCAACAAATTCAACAACAACGTCGACATTGAAAAACACAAACAAATTCAACAACAACCTCAACATTGAAAAACAACAACAACGTCGACATTGAAAAACACCAACAAATTCAACAACAACCTCAACATTGAAAAACAACAACAACCTCAACATTGAAAAACACCAACAAATTCAAGAACAACCTCAACATTGAAAAACACCAACAAATTCAACAATAACCTCAAAATTGAATAACAACAACAACCTCAACATTGAAAAACACCAACAAATTCAACAACAACCACAACATTGAAAAACTACAACAACCTGAACATTGAAAAACACCAACAAATTCAACAACAACCTCAACATTGAAAAAGAACAACAACCTCAAAATTGAAAAACACCAACAAATTCAACAACAACCTCAACATTGAGAAACAACAACAACCTCAACATTGAAAAACACCAACAAATTCAACAACAACCTCAAAATTGAAAAACACCAACAAATTCAACAACAACCTCAACATTGAAAAACACCAACAAATTCAACAACAACCTCAATATTGAAAAACACCAACAAATTCAACAACAATCTCAACATTGAAAAACAACAACAACCTCAACATTGAAAAACACCAACAAATTCAACAACAACCTCAACATTGAAAAACAACAACAACCTCAAAATTGAAAAACACCAACAAATTTAACAACAACCTCAACATTGAAAAACACCAACAAATTAAACAACAACCTCAAAATTGAAAAACAACAACAACCTCAACATTGAAAAACACCAACAAATTCAACAACAACCTCAACATTGAAAAACGACATCAACCTCAACATTGAAAAACACCAACAAAGTCAACAACAACCTCAAAATTGAAAAACAACAACAACCTCAAAATTGAAAAACACCAACAAATTCAACAACAACCTCAAAATTGAAAAACACCAACAAATTCAACAACAACCTCAACATTGAAAAACACCAACAAATTCAACAACAACGTCGACATTGAAAAACACCAACAAATTCAACAACAACCTCAACATTGAAAAACAACAACAACGTCGACATTGAAAAACACCAACAAATTCAACAACAACCTCAACATTGAAAAACAACAACAACTTCAGCATTGAAAAACACCAACAAATTCAACAACAACCTCTACATTGAAAAACACCAACAAATTCAACAACAACCTCAAAATTGAATAACAACAACAACCTCAACATTGAAAAAAACCAACAAATTCAACAACAACCACAACATTGAAAAACTACAACAACCTGAACATTGAAAAACACCAACAAATTCAACAACAACCTCAACATTGAAAAACAATAACAACCTCAACATTGAAAAACACCAACAAATTCAACAACAACCTCAGCATTGAAAAACACCAACAAATTCAACAACAACGTCGACATTGAAAAACATCAACAAATTCAACAAAAACCTCAACATTGAAAAACAACAACAACGTCGACATTGAAAAACACCAACAAATTCAACAACAACCTCAACATTTAAAAACAACAACCTCAACATTGAAAAACACCAACAAATTCAACAACAACCTCAACATTGAAAAACACCAACAAATTCAACAATAACCTCAAAATTGAATAACAACAACAACCTCAACATTGAAAAACACCAACGAATTCAACAACAACCACAACATTGAAAAACTACAACAACCTGAAAATTGAAAAACACCAACAAATTCAACAACAACCTCAACATTGAAAAAGAACAACAACCTCAAAATTGAAAAACACCAACAAATTCAACAACAACCTCAACATTGAGAAACAAAAACAACCTCAACATTGAAAAACACCAACAAATTCAACAACAACCTCAAAATTGAAAAACACCAACAAATTCAACAACAACCTCAACATTGAAAAACACCAACAAATTCAACAACAACCTCAATATTGAAAAACACCAACAAATTCAACAACAACCTCAACATTGAAAAACAACAACAACCTCAACATTGAAAAACACCAACAAATTCAACAACAACCTCAACATTGAAAAACACCAACAAATTCAACAACAACCTCAAAATTGAAAAACAACAACAACCTCAACATTGAAAAACAACAACAAATTCAACAACAACCTCAACATTGAAAAACGACATCAACCTCAACATTGAAAAACACCAACAAATTCAACAACAACCTCAAAATTGAAAAACAACAACAACCTCAAAATTGAAAAACACCAACAAATTCAACAACAACCTCAAAATTGAAAAACACCAACAAATTCAACAACAACCTCAACATTTAAAAACACCAACAATTTCAACAACAACCTCAACAGTGAAAAACAACAACAACCTCAACATTGAAAAACACCAACAAATTCAACAACAACCTCAACATTGAAAAACAACAACAACCTCAACATTGAAAAACACCAACAAATTCAAGGAGAACCTCCACATTGTAAAACTCCAACAAATTCAACAACAACCTGAGCATTGAAAAACAACAACAACCTCAACATTGAAAAACACCAACATATTCAACAACAACCTCAACATTGAAAAACAACAACAACCTCAACATTCAAAAACACCAACAAATTCAACAACAACCTCAACATTAAAAAACAACAACAAATTCAACAACAACCTCAACATTGAAAAACAACAACAACCTCAACATTGAAAAACACCAACAAATTCAACAACAACCTCAACATTGAAAAACAATAACAACCTCAACATTGAAAAACACCAACAAATTCAACAACAACTTCAACATTGAAAAACACCAACAAATTCAACAACAACGTCGACATTGAAAAACACCAACAAATTCAACAACAACCTCAACATTGAAAAACAACAACAACGTCGACATTGAAAAACACCAACAAATTCAACAACAACCTCAACATTGAAAAACAACAACAACTTCAGCATTGAAAAACACCAACAAATTCAACAACAACCTCAACATTGAAAAACACCAACAAATTCAACAACAAACTCAAAATTGAATAACAACAACAACCTCAACATTGAAAAACACCAACAAATTCAACAACAACCACAACATTGAAAAACTACAACAACCTGAACATTGAAAAACACCAACAAATTCAACAACAACCTCAACATTGAAAAAGAACAACAACCTCAAAATTGAAAAACACCAACAAATTCAACAACAACCTCAAAATTGAACAACACCAACAAATTCAACAACAACCTCAACATTGAAAAACACCAACAAATTCAACAACAACCTCAACATTTAAAAACAATAACAACCTCAACATTGAAAAGCACCAACAAATTCAACAAAAAGTTGAACATTGAAATACACCAACAAATTCAACAACAACGTCGACATTGAAAAACACCAACAAATTCAACAACAACCTCAACATTGAAAAACTACAACAACCTCAACATTGAAAAACACCAACAAATTCAACAACAACCTCAAAATTGAAAAATAACAATAAAATCAACATTGAAAAACACCAACAAATTCAACAACAACCTCAATATTGAAAAACACCAACAAATTCAACAACAACCTCAACATTGAAAAACAACAACAACCTCAACATTGAAAAACACCAACAAATTCAACAACAACCTCAACATTGAAAAACTACAACAACCTGAACATTGAAAAACACCAACAAATTCAACAACAACCTCAACATTGAAAAAGAACAACAACCTCTAAATTGAAAAACACCAACAAATTCAACAACAACCTCAACAGTGAAAAACAACAACAACCTCAACATTGAAAAACACCAACAAATTCAACAACAACCTCAACATTGAAAAACACCAACAAATTCAACAACAACCTCAAAATTGAATAACAACAACAACCTCAACATTGAAAAACACCAACAAATTCAACAACAACCACAACATTGAAAAACTACAACAACCTGAACATTGAAAAACACCAACAAATTCAACAACAACCTCAACATTGAAAAAGAACAACAACCTGAAAATTGAAAAACACCAACAAATTCAACAACAACCTCAACATTGAGAAACAACAACAACCTCAACATTGAAAAACACCAACAAATTCAACAACAACCTCAAAATTGAAAAACACCAACAAACTCAACAACAACCTCAACATTTAAAAACAACAACCTCAACATTTAAAAACAACAACAACCTCAACATTGAAAAACACCAACAAATTCCACAACAACTTCAACATTGAAAAACACCAACAAATTCAACAACAACCTCAACATTGAAAAACACCAACAAATTCAACAACAACGTCGACATTGAAAAACACCAACAAATTCAACAACAACCTCAACATTGAAAAACAACAACAACGTCGACATTGAAAAACACCAACAAATTCAACAACAACCTCAACATTGAAAAACAACAACAACTTCAGCATTGAAAAACACCAACAAATTCAACAACAACCTCTACATTGAAAAACACCAACAAATTCAACAACAACCTCAAAATTGAATAACAACAACAACCTCAACATTGAAAAAAACCAACAAATTCAACAACAACCACAACATTGAAAAACTACAACAACCTGAACATTGAAAAACACCAACAAATTCAACAACAACCTCAACATTGAAAAACAATAACAACCTCAACATTGAAAAACACCAACAAATTCAACAACAACCTCAGCATTGAAAAACACCAACAAATTCAACAACAACGTCGACATTGAAAAACATCAACAAATTCAACAAAAACCTCAACATTGAAAAACAACAACAACGTCGACATTGAAAAACACCAACAAATTCAACAACAACCTCAACATTTAAAAACAACAACAACCTCAACATTGAAAAACACCAACAAATTCAACAACAACCTCAACATTGAAAAACACCAACAAATTCAACAATAACCTCAAAATTGAATAACAACAACAACCTCAACATTGAAAAACACCAACGAATTCAACAACAACCACAACATTGAAAAACTACAACAACCTGAAAATTGAAAAACACCAACAAATTCAACAACAACCTCAACATTGAAAAAGAACAACAACCTCAAAATTGAAAAACACCAACAAATTCAACAACAACCTCAACATTGAGAAACAAAAACAACCTCAACATTGAAAAACACCAACAAATTCAACAACAACCTCAAAATTGAAAAACACCAACAAATTCAACAACAACCTCAACATTGAAAAACACCAACAAATTCAACAACAACCTCAATATTGAAAAACACCAACAAATTCAACAACAACCTCAACATTGAAAAACAACAACAACCTCAACATTGAAAAACACCAACAAATTCAACAACAACCTCAACATTGAAAAACACCAACAAATTCAACAACAACCTCAAAATTGAAAAACAACAACAACCTCAACATTGAAAAACAACAACAAATTCAACAACAACCTCAACATTGAAAAACGACATCAACCTCAACATTGAAAAACACCAACAAATTCAACAACAACCTCAAAATTGAAAAACAACAACAACCTCAAAATTGAAAAACACCAACAAATTCAACAACAACCTCA
Source organism: Isurus oxyrinchus (assembly GCA_026770705.1). Taxonomy (NCBI): domain Eukaryota; kingdom Metazoa; phylum Chordata; class Chondrichthyes; order Lamniformes; family Lamnidae; genus Isurus; species Isurus oxyrinchus. The sequence goes on from JANJGN010001319.1 coordinate 97,563, forward strand.
AAATTGAAAAACACCAACAAATTCAACAACAACCTCAACATTTAAAAACACCAACAATTTCAACAACAACCTCAACAGTGAAAAACAACAACAACCTCAACATTGAAAAACACCAACAAATTCAACAACAACCTCAACATTGAAAAACAACAACAACCTCAACATTGAAAAACACCAACAAATTCAAGGAGAACCTCCACATTGTAAAACTCCAACAAATTCAACAACAACCTGAGCATTGAAAAACAACAACAACCTCAACATTGAAAAACACCAACATATTCAACAACAACCTCAACATTGAAAAACAACAACAACCTCAACATTCAAAAACACCAACAAATTCAACAACAACCTCAACATTAAAAAACAACAACAAATTCAACAACAACCTCAACATTGAAAAACAACAACAACCTCAACATTGAAAAACACCAACAAATTCAACAACAACCTCAACATTGAAAAACAATAACAACCTCAACATTGAAAAACACCAACAAATTCAACAACAACTTCAACATTGAAAAACACCAACAAATTCAACAACAACGTCGACATTGAAAAACACCAACAAATTCAACAACAACCTCAACATTGAAAAACAACAACAACGTCGACATTGAAAAACACCAACAAATTCAACAACAACCTCAACATTGAAAAACAACAACAACTTCAGCATTGAAAAACACCAACAAATTCAACAACAACCTCAACATTGAAAAACACCAACAAATTCAACAACAAACTCAAAATTGAATAACAACAGCAACCTCAACATTGAAAAACACCAACAAATTCAACAACAACCACAACATTGAAAAACTACAACAACCTGAACATTGAAAAACACCAACAAATTCAACAACAACCTCAACATTGAAAAAGAACAACAACCTCAAAATTGAAAAACACCAACAAATTCAACAACAACCTCAAAATTGAAAAACACCAACAAATTCAACAACAACCTCAACATTGAAAAACACCAACAAATTCAACAACAACCTCAACATTTAAAAACAATAACAACCTCAACATTGAAAAGCACCAACAAATTCAACAAAAAGTTGAACATTGAAATACACCAACAAATTCAACAACAACGTCGACATTGAAAAACACCAACAAATTCAACAACAACCTCAACATTGAAAAACTACAACAACCTCAACATTGAAAAACACCAACAAATTCAACAACAACCTCAAAATTGAAAAATAACAACAAAATCAACATTGAAAAACACCAACAAATTCAACAACAACCTCAATATTGAAAAACACCAACAAATTCAACAACAACCTCAACATTGAAAAACAACAACAACCTCAACATTGAAAAACACCAACAAATTCAACAACAACCTCAACATTGAAAAACTACAACAACCTGAACATTGAAAAACACCAACAAATTCAACAACAACCTCAACATTGAAAAAGAACAACAACCTCTAAATTGAAAAACACCAACAAATTCAACAACAACCTCAACATTGAAAAACAACAACAACCTCAACATTGAAAAACACCAACAAATTCAACAACAACCTCAACATTGAAAAACACCAACAAATTCAACAACAACCTCAAAATTGAATAACAACAACAACCTCAACATTGAAAAACACCAACAAATTCAACAACAACCACAACATTGAAAAACTACAACAACCTGAACATTGAAAAACACCAACAAATTCAACAACAACCTCAACATTGAAAAAGAACAACAACCTGAAAATTGAAAAACACCAACAAATTCAACAACAACCTCAACATAGAGAAACAACAACAACCTCAACATTGAAAAACACCAACAAATTCAACAACAACCTCAAAATTGAAAAACACCAACAAACTCAACAACAACCTCAACATTTAAAAACAACAACCTCAACATTTAAAAACAACAACAACCTCAACATTGAAAAACACCAACAAATTCCACAACAACTTCAACATTGAAAAACACCAACAAATTCAACAACAACCTCAACATTGAAAAACACCAACAAATTCAACAACAACCTCAAAATTGAATAACAACAACAACCTCAACATTGAAAAACACCAACAAATTCAACAACAACCACAAGATTGAAAAACTACAACAACCTGAACATTGAAAAACACCAACAAATTCAACAACAACCTCAACATTGAAAAAGAACAACAACCTCAAAATTGAAAAACACCAACAAATTCAACAACAACCTCAAATTTGAGAAACAACAACAACCTCAACATTGAAAAACACCAACAAATTCAACAACAACCTCAAAATTAAAAAAACACCAACATATTCAACAACAACCTCAACATTGAAAAACACCAGCAAATTCCACAACAACTTCAACATTGAAAAACACCAACAAATTCAACAACAACCTCAACATTGAAAAACACCAACAAATTCAACAACAACCTCAACATTTAAAAACACCAACAAATTCAACAACAACCTCAACATTGAAAAACATCACATTGAAAAACACCAACAAATTCAACAACAACCTCAACATTGAAAATCTACAACAACCTGAACACTGTAAAACACCAACAAATTCAATAACAACCTCAAAATTGAAAAACAACAACAACCTCAAAATTGAAAAAAACCAACAAATTCAACAGCAACCTCAACATTGAAAAACACCAACAAATTCAACAACAACCTCTACATTGAAAAACAATAACAACCTCAACATTGAAAAACACCAACAAATTCAACAACAACCTCAACATTAAAAAACACCAACAAATTCAACAACAACCTCAACATTGAAAAACAACAACAGCCTCAACATTGAAAAACACCAACAAATTCAACAACAACCTCAACATTGAAAAACAATAACAACCTCAACATTGAAAACACCAACAAATTCAACAACTTCAACATTGAAAAAGACCAACAATTTCAACAAACAACCTCGACATTGAAAAACACCAACAAATTCAACAACAACCTCAACATTGAAAAACAACAACAACCCCAACATTGAAAAACACCAACAAATTGAACAACAACCTCAACATTGAAAAACAACAACAACCTCAACATTGAAAAACACCAACAAATTCAACAACAACCTCAACATTGAAAAACACCAACAAATTCAACAACAACCTCAACATTGAAAAACAACAACAACCTCAACATGAAAAACACCAACAAATTCAACAACAACCTCAACATTGAAAAACAACAACAACCTCAACATTGAACAACACCAACAAATTCAACAACAACCTCAACATTGAAAAACATCAACAAATTCAACAACAACCTCAACATGGAAAAACAACAGCAAACTCAACATTGAAAAATCCAACAAATTCAACAACAACCTCAACATTGAAAAACAACAACAACCTCAACATTGAAAAGCACCAACAAATTCAACAACAACTTCAACATTGAAATACACCAACAAATTCAACAACAACCTCAACATTGAAAAACAACAACAAACTGAACATTGAAAAACACCAACAAATTCAACAACAACCACAACATTGATAAATAACAACAACCTCAACATTGAAAAACACCAACAAATTCAACAACAACCTCAACATTGAAAAACACCAACAAATTCAACAACAACCTCTACATTGAAAAACAACAACAACCTCAACATTGAAAAACACCAACAAATTCAACAACAACCTCAACATTGAAAAACAATAACAACCTCAACATTGAAAAACACCAACAAATTCAACAACAACTTCAACATTGAAAAACACCAACAAATTCAACAACAACCTCGACATTGAAAAACACCAACAAATTCAACAACAACCTCAACATTGAAAAACAACAACAACCTCATCATTGGAAAACACCAACAAATTCAGCAACAACCTCAACATTGAAAAACAACAACAACCTCAACATTGAAAAACACCAACAAATTCAACAACAACTTCAACATTTAAAAACACCAACAAATTCAACAACAACCTCAACATTGGAAAACAACAACAACCTCAACATGAAACACACCAACAAATTCAGCAACAACCTCAACATTGAAAAACAACAACAACCTGAACATTGAAAAACACCAACAAATTCAACAACAATCTCAACATTGAAAAACACCAACAAATTCAACAACAACCTCAACATTGAAAAACAACAACAACCTCAACATTGAAAAACACCAACAAATTCAACAACAACCTCAACATTGAAAAACAACAACAACCTCAACATTGAAAAGCACCAACAAATTCAACAACAACTTCAATATTGAAATACACCAACAAATTCAACAACAACCTCGACATTGAAAAACACCAACAAATTCAACAACAACCTCAACATTGAAAAACTACAACAACCTCAACATTGAAAAACACCAACAAATTCAACAACAACCTCAACATTGAAAAATAACTACAAAATCAACATTGAAAAACACCAACAAATTCAACAACAACCTCAACATGGAAAAACACCAACAAATTCAACAACAACCTCTACATTGAAAAACAACAACAACCTCAACATTGAAAAACACCAACAAATTCAACAACAACCTCACACTGAAAAACATCAACAAATTCAACAACAACCTCAACATGGAAAAACAACAGCAAACTCAACATTGAAAAATCCAACAAATTCAACAACAACCTCAACATTGAAAAACAACAACAACCTCAACATTGAAAAGCACCAACAAATTCAACAACAACTTCAACATTGAAATACACCAACAAATTCAACAACAACCTCAACATTGAAAAACAACAACAACCTGAACATTGAAAAACACCAACAAATTCAACAACAACCACAACATTGATAAATAACAACAACCTCAACATTGAAAAACACCAACAAATTCAACAACAACCTCAACATTGAAAAACACCAACAAATTCAACAACAACCTCTACATTGAAAAACAACAACAACCTCAACATTGAAAAACACCAACAAATTCAACAACAACCTCAACATTGAAAAACAATAACAACCTCAACATTGAAAAACACCAACAAATTCAACAACAACTTCAACATTGAAAAACACCAACAAATTCAACAACAACCTCGACATTGAAAAACACCAACAAATTCAACAACAACCTCAACATTGAAAAACAACAACAACCTCATCATTGGAAAACACCAACAAATTCAACAACAACCTCAACATTGAAAAACAACAACAACCTCAACATTGAAAAATACCAACAAATTCAACAACAACTTCAACATTTAAAAACACCAACAAATTCAACAACAACCTCAACATTGGAAAACAACAACAACCTCAACATGAAACACACCAACAAATTCAGCAACAACCTCAACATTGAAAAACAACAACAACCTGAACATTGAAAAACACCAACAAATTCAACAACAATCTCAACATTGAAAAACACCAACAAATTCAACATAACCTCAACATTGAAAAACAACAACAACCTCAACATTGAAAAACACCAACAAATTCAACAACAACCTCAACATTGAAAAACAACAACAACCTCAACATTGAAAAGCACCAACAAATTCAACAACAACTTCAATATTGAAATACACCAACATATTCAACAACAACCTCGACATTGAAAAACACCAACAAATTCAACAACAACCTCAACATTGAAAAACTACAACAACTTCAACATTGAAAAACACCAACAAATTCAACAACAACCTCAACATTGAAAAATAACAACAAAATCAACATTGAAAAACACCAACAAATTCAACAACAACCTCAACATGGAAAAACACCAACAAATTCAACAACAACCTCTACATTGAAAAACAACAACAACCTCAACATTGAAAAACACCAACAAATTCAACAACAACCTCAACATTGAAAAACAACAACAACCTCAAAATTGAAAAACGCCAACAGATTCAACAACAACCTCAACATTGAAAAACACCAAGAAATTCAACAACAACCTCAACATTAAAAAACACCAACAAATTCAACAACAACCTCAACATTGAAAAACAACAACAACCTCAACATTGAAAAACACCAACAAATTCAACAACAACCTCAACATTGAAAAACAATAACAACCTGAACATTGAAAAACACCAGCAAATTCAACAACAACTTCAACATTGAAAAACACCAACAAATTCAACAACAACCTCGACATTGAAAAACACCAACAAGTTCAACAACAACCTCAACATTGAAAAACAACAACAACCTCAACATTGAAAAACACCAACAAATTCAACAACAACCTCAACATTGAAAAACAACAAGAACCTCAACATTGAAAAACACCAACAAATTCAACAACAACCTCAACATTTAAAAACACCAACAAATTCAACAACAACCTCCACATTGAAAAACAACAACAACCTCAACATGAAAAACACCAACAAATTCAACAACAACCTCAACATTGAAAAACAACAACAACCTCAACATTGAAAAACACCAACAAATTCAACAACAACCTCAACATTAAAAAACACCAACAAATTCAACAACAACCTCAACATTGAAAAACAACAACAACCTCAACATTGAAAAACACCAACAAATTCAACAACAACCTCAACATTGAAAAACACCAGCAAATTCAACAACAACCTCAACATTGAAAAACAACAACAACCTCAACATTGAAAAACACCAACAATGTCAACAACAACCTCGACATTGAAAAACACCAACAAATTCAACAACAACCTCAACATTGAAAAACTACAACAACCTCAACATTGAAAAACACCAACAAATTCAACAACCTGAACATTGAAAAATAACAACAAAATCAACATTGAAAAACACCAACAAATTCAACAACATCCTCAACTTTGAAAAACACCAACAAATTCAACAACAACCTCAACATTGAAAAACAACAACAACCTCAACATTGAAAAACACCAACAAATTCAACAACACTCTCAACATTGAAAAACAACAACAACCTCAAAATTGAAAAACACCAACAAATTCAACAACAACCTCAACATTGAAAAACACCAACAAATTCAACAACAACCTCAAAATTGAAAAACAGCAACAACCTCAACATTGAAAAACACCAACAAATTCAACAACAACCTCAACATCTAAAAACACCAACAAATTCAACAACAACCTCAACATTGAAAAACAACAACAACCTCAACATTGAAAAACACGAACAAATTCAACAACAACCTCAGCATTGAAAAACAACAACAACCTCAACATTGAAAAACACCAACACATTCAACAACAACCTCAACATTAAAAAACACCAACAAATTCAACAACAACCTCAACATTGAAAAACAACCACAACCTCAACATTGAAAAACACCACCAAATTCAAGAACAACCTCAACATTGTAAAACTCCAACAAATTCAACAACAACCGCAACATTGAAAAACACCAACATATTCAACAACAACCTCAACATTGAAAAACAACAACAAACTCAACATTGAAAAACACCAACAAATTCAACAACAACCTCAACATTTGAAAAACACCAACAAATTCAACAACAACCTCAACATTGAAAAACATCAACAACCTCAACATTGAAAAACACCAACAAATTCAACAACAACCTCAACATTGAAAAACAATAACAACCTCAACTTTGAAAAACACCAACAAATTCAACAACAACTTCAACATTGAAAAGCACCAACAAATTCAACAACAACGTCGACATTGAAAAACACCAACAAATTCAACAACAACCTCAACATTGAAAAACAACAACAACGTCGACATTGAAAAACACCAACAAATTCAACAACAACCTCAACATTGAAAAACAACAACAACCTCAACATTGAAAAACACAAACAAATTCAACAACAACCTCAACATTGAAAAACACCAACAAATTCAACAACCACCACAACATTGAAAATCTACAAGAACCTGAACATTGAAAAACACCAACAAATTCAACAACAACCTCAACAATGAAAAAGAACAACAACCTCAAAATTGAAAAAAACCCAAAAAATTCAACAACAACCTCAACATTGAGAAACAACAACAACCTCAACATTGAAAAACACCAACAAATTAAACAACAACCTCAAAATTGAAAAACACCAACAAATTCAACAACAACCTCAACATTGAAAAACACCAACAAATTCAACAACAACCTCAACATTGAAAAACAACAACAACCTCAACATTGAAAAACACCAACAAATTCAACAACAACCTCAACATTTAAAAACACCAACAAATTCAACAACAACCTCCACATTGAAAAACAACCACAACCTCAACATGAAAAACACCAACAAATTCAACAACAACCTCAACATTGAAAAACAACAACAACCTCAACATTGAAAAACACCAACAAATTCAACAACAACCTCAACATTAAAAAACACCAACAAATTCAACAACAACCTCAACATTGAAAAACAACAACAACCTCAACATTGAAAAACACCAACAAATTCAACAACAACCTCAACATTGAAAAACACCAGCAAATTCAACAACAACCTCAACATTGAAAAACAACAACAACCTCAACATTGAAAAACACCAACAATTTCAACAACAACCTCGACATTGAAAAACACCAACAAATTCAACAACAACCTCAACATTGAAAAACTACAACAACCTCAACATTGAAAAACACCAACAAATTCAACAACAACCTCAACATTGAAAAATAACAACAAAATCAACATTGAAAAACACCAACAAATTCAACAACATCCTCAACTTTGAAAAACACCAACAAATTCAACAACAACCTCAACATTGAAAAACAACAACAACCTCAACATTGAAAAACACCAACAAATTCAACACACTCTCAACATTGAAAAACAACAACAACCTCAAAATTGAAAAACACCAAAAAATTCAACAACAACCTCAACATTGAAAAACACCAACAAATTCAACAACAGCCTCAAAATTGAAAAACAACAACAACCTCAACATTGAAAAACACCAACAAATTCAACAACAACCTCAACATTTAAAAACACCAACAAATTCAACAACAACCTCAACATTGAAAAACAACAACAACCTCAACATTGAAAAACACGAACAAATTCAACAACAACCTCAACATTGAAAAACACCAACAAATTCAACAACCACCACAACATTGAAAATCTACAAGAACCTGAACATTGAAAAACACCAACAAATTCAACAACAACCTCAACAATGAAAAAGAACAACAACCTCAAAATTGAAAAAAACCCAAAAAATTCAACAACAACCTCAACATTGAGAAACAACAACAACCTCAACATTGAAAAACACCAACAAATTAAACAACAACCTCAAAATTGAAAAACACCAACAAATTCAACAACAACCTCAACATTGAAAAACACCAACAAATTCAACAACAACCTCAACATTGAAAAACAACAACAACCTCAACATTGAAAAACACCAACAAATTCAACAACAACCTCAACATTTAAAAACACCAACAAATTCAACAACAACCTCCACATTGAAAAACAACCACAACCTCAACATGAAAAACACCAACAAATTCAACAACAACCTCAACATTGAAAAACAACAACAACCTCAACATTGAAAAACACCAACAAATTCAACAACAACCTCAACATTAAAAAACACCAACAAATTCAACAACAACCTCAACATTGAAAAACAACAACAACCTCAACATTGAAAAACACCAACAAATTCAACAACAACCTCAACATTGAAAAACACCAGCAAATTCAACAACAACCTCAACATTGAAAAACAACAACAACCTCAACATTGAAAAACACCAACAATTTCAACAACAACCTCGACATTGAAAAACACCAACAAATTCAACAACAACCTCAACATTGAAAAACTACAACAACCTCAACATTGAAAAACACCAACAAATTCAACAACAACCTCAACATTGAAAAATAACAACAAAATCAACATTGAAAAACACCAACAAATTCAACAACATCCTCAACTTTGAAAAACACCAACAAATTCAACAACAACCTCAACATTGAAAAACAACAACAACCTCAACATTGAAAAACACCAACAAATTCAACAACACTCTCAACATTGAAAAACAACAACAACCTCAAAATTGAAAAACACCAAAAAATTCAACAACAACCTCAACATTGAAAAACACCAACAAATTCAACAACAGCCTCAAAATTGAAAAACAACAACAACCTCAACATTGAAAAACACCAACAAATTCAACAACAACCTCAACATTTAAAAACACCAACAAATTCAACAACAACCTCAACATTGAAAAACAACAACAACCTCAACATTGAAAAACACGAACAAATTCAACAACAACCTCAGCATTGAAAAACAACAACAACCTCAACATTGAAAAACACCAACACATTCAACAACAACCTCAACATTAAAAAAAACCAACAAATTCAACAACAACCTCAACATTGAAAAACAACCACAACCTCAACATTGAAAAACACCACCAAATTCAAGAACAACCTCAACATTGTAAAACTCCAACAAATTCAACAACAACCTCAACATTGAAAAACAACAACAACCTCAACATTGAAAAACACCAACATATTCAACAACAACCTCAACATTGAAAAACAACAACAAACTCAACATTGAAAAACACCAACAAATTCAACAACAACCTCAACATTTGAAAAACACCAACAAATTCAACAACAACCTCAACATTGAAAAACATCAACAACCTCAACATTGAAAAACACCAACAAATTCAACAACAACCTCAACATTGAAAAACAATAACAACCTCAACTTTGAAAAAACACCAACAAATTCAACAACAACTTCAACATTGAAAAACACCAACAAATTCAACAACAACGTCGACATTGAAAAACACCAACAATTTCAACAACAACCTCAACATTGAAAAACAACAACAATGTCGACATTGAAAAACACCAACAAATTCAACAACAACCTCAACATTGAAAAACAACAACAACCTCAACATTGAAAAACACAAACAAATTCAACAACAACCTCTACATTGAAAAACACCAACAAATTCAACAACAACCTCAAAATTGAATAACAACAACAACCTCAACATTGAAAAACACCAACAAATTCAACAACAACCACAACATTGAAAAACTACAACAACCTGAACATTGAAAAACACCAACAAATTCAACAACAACCTCAACATTGAAAAGAACAACAACCTCAAAATTGAAAAACACCAACAAATTCAACAACAACTTCAACATTGAGAAACAACAACAACCTCAACATTGAAAAACACCAACAAATTAAACAACAACCTCAAAATTGAAAAACACCAACAAATTCAACAACAACCTCAACATTGAAAAACACCAACAAATTCAACAACAACCTCAACATTGAGAAACAACAACAACCTCAACATTGAAAAACACCAACAAATTAAACAACAACCTCAAAATTGAAAAACACCAACAAATTCAACAACTACCTCAACATTGAAAAACACCAACAAATTCAACAACAACCTCAACATTTAAAAACAACAACAACGTCGACATTGAAAAACACCAACAAATTCAACAACAACCTCAACATTGAAAAACTACAACAACCTCAACATTGAAAAACACCAACAAATTCAACAACAACCTCAACATTGAAAAATAACAACAAAATCAACATTGAAAAACACCAACAAATTCAACAACAACCTCAACATTGAAAAACAACAACAACCTCAACATTGAAAAACACCAACAAATTCAACAACAACCTCAACATTGAAAAACACCAACAAATTCAACAACAACCTCAAAATTGAATAACAACAACAACCTCAACATTGAAAAACACCAACAAATTCAACAACAACCACAACATTGAAAAACTACAACAACCTGAACATTGAAAAACACCAACAAATTCAACAACAACCTCAACATTGAAAAAGAACAACAACCTCAAAATTGAAAAACACCAACAAATTCAACAACAACCTCAACATTGAGAAACAACAACAACCTCAACATTGAAAAACACCAACAAATTCAACAACAACTTCAAAATTGAAAAACACCAACAAATTCAACAACAACCTCAACATTGAAAAACACCAACAAATTCAACAACAACCTCAACATTTAAAAACAACAACAACCTCAACATTGAAAAACACCAACAAATTCCACAACAACTTCAACATCGAAAAACACCAACAAATTCAACAACAAACTCAACATTGAAAAACACCAACAAATTCAACAACAACCTCAAAATTGAATAACAACAACAACCTCAACATTGAAAAACACCAACAAATTCAACAACGACCACAAGATTGAAAAACTACAACAACCTGAACATTGAAAAACACCAAAATATTCAACAAGAACCTCAACATTGAAAAAGAACAACAACCTCAAAATTGAAAAACACCAACAAATTCAACAACAACCTCAAATTTGAGAAACAACAACAACCTCAACATTGAAAAACACCAACAAATTCAACAACAACCTCAAAATTGAAAAAACACCAACAAATTCAACAACAACCTCAACATTGAAAAACACCAACAAATTCCACAACAACTTCAACATTGAAAAACACCAACAAATTCAACAACAACCTCAACATTGAAAAACACCAACAAATTCAACAACAACCTCAACATTTAAAAACACCAACAAATTCAACAACAACCTCAACATTGAAAAACTACACTTTGAAAAACACCAACAAATTCAACAACAACCTCAACATTGCAAAACTACAACAACCTGAACATTGTAAAACACCAACAAATTCAACAACAACCTCAAAATTGAAAAACAACAACAACATCAAAATTGAAAAAACCAACAAATTCAACAACAACCTCAACATTGAAAAACACCAACAAATTCAACAACAACCTCTACATTGAAAAACAACAATAACCTCAACATTGAAAAACACCAACAAGTTCAACAACAACCTCAACATTGAAAAACAACAACAACCTCAACATTGAAAAACACCAACAAATTCAACAACAACCTCAACATTGAAAAACAATAACAACCTCAACATTGAAAAACACCAACAAATTCAACAACAACTTCAACATTGAAAAACACCAACAAATTCAACAACAACCTCGACATTGAAAAACACCAACAAATTCAACAACAACCTCAACATTGAAAAACACCACCAAATTCAACAACAACCTCAACATTGAAAAACAACAGCAACCTCTACATTGAAAAACACCAACAAATTCAACAACGACCTCAACATTGAAAAACTACAACAACCTCAACATTGAAAAACACCAACAAATTCAACAACAACCTCAACATTGAAAAATAACAACAAAATCAACATTGAAAAACACCAACAAATTCAACAACAACCTGAACATGGAAAAACACCAACAAATTCAACAACAACCTCAACATTGAAAAACAACAACAACCTCAACATTGAAAAAGACCAACAAATTCAACAACAACCTCAACATTGAAAAACAACAACAACCTCAAAATTGAAAAACGCCAACAAATTCAACAACAACCTCAACATTGAAAAACATCAACAAATTCAACAACAACCTCAACATTTAAAGACACCAACAAATTCAACAACAACCTCAACATTGAAAAACAACAACAACCTCAACATTGAAAAACACCAACAAATTCAACAACAACCTCAACATTGAAAAACAATAACAGCCTCAACATTGAAAAACACCAGCAAATTAAACAACAACTTCAACATTGAAAAACACCAACAAATTCAACAACAACCTCGACATTGAAAAACACCAACAAGTTCAACAACAACCTCAACATTGAAAAACAACAACAACCTCAACATTGAAAAACACCAACAAATTCAACAACAGCCTCAACATTGAAAAACAACAACAACCTCAACATTGAAAAACACCAACAAATTCAACAACAACCTCAACATTTAAAAACACCAACAAATTCAACAACAACCTCAACATTGAAAAACAACAACAACCTCAACATGAAAAACACCAACAAATTCAACAACAACCTCAACATTGAAAAACAACAACAACCTCAACATTGAAAAACACCAACAAATTCAACAACAACCTCAACATTAAAAAACACCAACAAATTCAACAACAACCTCAACATTGAAAAACAACAACAACCTCAACATTTAAAAACACCAACAAATTCAACAACAACCTCAACATTGAAAAACACCAACAAATTCAACGACAACCTCAACATTGAAAAACAACAACAACCTCAACATTGAAAAACACCAACAAATTCAACAACAACCTCGACATTGAAAAACACCAACAAATTCAACAACAACCTCAACATTGAAAAACTACAACAACCTCAACATTGAAAAACACCAACAAATTCAACAACAACCTCAACATTGAAAAATAACAACAAAATCAACATTGAAAAACAGCAACAAATTCAACAACAACCTCAACATTGAAAAACACCAACAAATTCAACAACAACCTCAACATTGAAAAACAACAAGAACCTCAACATTGAAAAACACCAACAAATTCAACAACAACCTCAATATTGAAAAACACCAACAAATTCAACAACAACCTCAACATTGAAAAACAACAACAACCTCAACATTGAAAAACACCAACAAATTCAACAACAACCTCAACATTGAAAAACTACAACAACCTGAACATTGAAAATCACCAACAAATTCAACAACAACCTCAACATTTAAAAACACCAACAAATTCAACAACAACCTCAACAATGAAAAACAACAACAACCTCAACATTGAAAAACACGAACAAATTCAACAACAACCTCAGCATTGAAAAACAACAACAACCTCAACCTTGAAAAACACCAACACATTCAACAACAACCTCAACATTAAAAAACACCAACAAATTCAACAACAATCTCAGCATTGAAAAACAACCACAACCTCAACATTGAAAAACACCACCAAATTCAAGAACATCCTCAACATTGTAAAACTCCAACAAATTCAACAACAACCGCAACATTGAAAAACAACAACAACCTCAACATTGAAAAACACCAACATATTCAACAACAACCTCAACATTGAAAAACAACAACAACCTCAACATTGAAAAACACCAACAAATTCAACAACAACCTCAACATTAAAAAACACCAACAAATTCAACAACAACCTCAACATTGAAAAACATCAACAACCTCAACATTGAAAAACACCAACAAATTCAACAACAACCTCAACATTGAAAAACAACAACAACCTCAACATTGAAAAACACCAACAAATTCAACAACAACTTCAACTTTGAAAAACACCAACAAATTCAACAACAACGTCGGCATTGAAAAACACCAACAAATTCAACAACAACCTCAACATTGAAAAACAACAACAACGTCGACATTGAAAAACACCAACAAATTCAACAACAACCTCAACATTGAAAAACAACAACAACCTCAACATTGAAAAACACCAACAAATTCAACAACAACCTCTACATTGAAAAACACCATCAAATTCAACAACAACCACAACATTGAAAAACTACAACAACCTGAACATTGAAAAACACCAACAAATTCAACAACAACCTCAACATTGAAAAAGAACAACAACCTCAAAATTGAAAAACACCAACAAATTCAACAACTACATCAACATTGGGAAACAACAACAACCTCAACATTGAAAAACACCAACAAATTAAACAACAACCTCAACATTGAAAAACACCAACAAATTCAACAACAGCCTCAACATTGAAAAACAACAACAACCTCAACATTGAAAAACACCAACAAATTCAACAACAACCTCAACATTTAAAAACACCAACAAATTCAACAACAACCTCAACATTGAAAAACAACAACAACCTCAACATGAAAAACACCAACAAATTCAACAACAACCTCAACATTGAAAAACAACAACAACCTCAACATTGAAAAACACCAACAAATTCAACAACAACCTCAACATTAAAAAACACCAACAAATTCAACAACAACCTCAACATTGAAAAACAACAACAACCTCAACATTTAAAAACACCAACAAATTCAACAACAACCTCAACATTGAAAAACACCAACAAATTCAACGACAACCTCAACATTGAAAAACAACAACAACCTCAACATTGAAAAACACCAACAAATTCAACAACAACCTCGACATTGAAAAACACCAACAAATTCAACAACAACCTCAACATTGAAAAACTACAACAACCTCAACATTGAAAAACACCAACAAATTCAACAACAACCTCAACATTGAAAAATAACAACAAAATCAACATTGAAAAACAGCAACAAATTCAACAACAACCTCAACATTGAAAAACACCAACAAATTCAACAACAACCTCAACATTGAAAAACAACAAGAACCTCAACATTGAAAAACACCAACAAATTCAACAACAACCTCAATATTGAAAAACACCAACAAATTCAACAACAACCTCAACATTGAAAAACAACAACAACCTCAACATTGAAAAACACCAACAAATTCAACAACAACCTCAACATTGAAAAACTACAACAACCTGAACATTGAAAATCACCAACAAATTCAACAACAACCTCAACATTTAAAAACACCAACAAATTCAACAACAACCTCAACAATGAAAAACAACAACAACCTCAACATTGAAAAACACGAACAAATTCAACAACAACCTCAGCATTGAAAAACAACAACAACCTCAACCTTGAAAAACACCAACACATTCAACAACAACCTCAACATTAAAAAACACCAACAAATTCAACAACAATCTCAGCATTGAAAAACAACCACAACCTCAACATTGAAAAACACCACCAAATTCAAGAACATCCTCAACATTGTAAAACTCCAACAAATTCAACAACAACCGCAACATTGAAAAACAACAACAACCTCAACATTGAAAAACACCAACATATTCAACAACAACCTCAACATTGAAAAACAACAACAACCTCAACATTGAAAAACACCAACAAATTCAACAACAACCTCAACATTAAAAAACACCAACAAATTCAACAACAACCTCAACATTGAAAAACATCAACAACCTCAACATTGAAAAACACCAACAAATTCAACAACAACCTCAACATTGAAAAACAACAACAACCTCAACATTGAAAAACACCAACAAATTCAACAACAACTTCAACTTTGAAAAACACCAACAAATTCAACAACAACGTCGGCATTGAAAAACACCAACAAATTCAACAACAACCTCAACATTGAAAAACAACAACAACGTCGACATTGAAAAACACCAACAAATTCAACAACAACCTCAACATTGAAAAACAACAACAACCTCAACATTGAAAAACACCAACAAATTCAACAACAACCTCTACATTGAAAAACACCATCAAATTCAACAACAACCACAACATTGAAAAACTACAACAACCTGAACATTGAAAAACACCAACAAATTCAACAACAACCTCAACATTGAAAAAGAACAACAACCTCAAAATTGAAAAACACCAACAAATTCAACAACTACATCAACATTGGGAAACAACAACAACCTCAACATTGAAAAACACCAACAAATTAAACAACAACCTCAAAATTGAAAAACACCAACAAATTCAACAACAACCTCAACATTGAAAAACACCAACAAATTCAACAACAACCTCAACATTTAAAAAGAACAACAACCTCAACATTGAAAAGCACCAAAAAATTCAACAACAACTTCAACATTGAAATACACCAACAAATTCAACAACAACGACGACATTGAAAAACACCCACAAATTCAACAACAACCTCAACATTGAAAAACTACAACAACCTCAACATTGAAAAACACCAACAAATTCAACAACAACCTCAACATTGAAAAATAACAACAAAATCAACATTGAAAAACACCAACAAATTCAACAACAACCTCAACATTGAAAAACAACAACAACCTCCACATTGAAAAACAACAACAACCTCAACATGAAAAACACCAACAAATTCAACAACAACCTCAACATTGAAAAACAACAACAACCTCAACATTGAAAAACACCAACAAATTCAACAACAACCTCAACATTAAAAAACACCAACAAATTCAACAACAACCTCAACATTGAAAAACAACAACAACCTCAACATTGAAAAACACCAACAAATTCAACAACAACCTCAACATTGAAAAACACCAGCAAATTCAACAACAACCTCAACATTGAAAAACAACAACAACCTCAACATTGAAAAACACCAACAAATTCAACAACAACCTCGACATTGAAAAACACCAACAAATTCAACAACAACCTCAACATTGAAAAACTACAACAACCTCAACATTGAAAAACACCAACAAATTCAACAACAACCTCAACATTGAAAAATAACAACAAAATCAACATTGAAAAACACCAACAAATTCAACAACATCCTCAACTTTGAAAAACACCAACAAATTCAACAACAACCTCAACATTGAAAAACAACAACAACCTCAACATTGAAAAACACCAACAAATTCAACAACAACCTCAACATTGAAAAACACCAACAAATTCAACAACAACCTCAAAATTGAAAAACAACAACAACCTCAACATTGAAAAACACCAACAAATTCAACAACAACCTCAACATTTAAAAACACCAACAAATTCAACAACAACCTCAACATTGAAAAACAACAACAACCTCAACATTGAAAAACACGAACAAATTCAACAACAACCTCAGCATTGAAAAACAACAACAACATCAACATTGAAAACCACCAACACATTCAACAACAACCTCAACATTAAAAAACACCAACAAATTCAACAACAACCTCAACATTGAAAAAACAACCACAACCTCAACATTGAAAAACACCACCAAATTCAAGAACAACCTCAACATTGTAAAACTCCAACAAATTCAACAACAACCTCAACATTGAAAAACAACAACAACCTCAACATTGAAAAACACCAACATATTCAACAACAACCTCAACATTGAAAAACAACAACAAACTCAACATTGAAAAACACCAACAAATTCAACAACAACCTCAACATTTGAAAAACACCAACAAATTCAACAACAACCTCAACATTGAAAAACATCAACAACCTCAACATTGAAAAACACCAACAAATTCAACAACAACCTCAACATTGAAAAACAATAACAACCTCAACTTTGAAAAACACCAACAAATTCAACAACAACTTCAACATTGAAAAACACCAACAAATTCAACAACAACGTCGACATTGAAGAACACCAACAAATTCAACAACAACCTCAACATTGAAAAACAACAACAACGTCGACATTGAAAAACACCAACAAATTCAACAACAACCTCAACATTGAAAAACAACAACAACGTCGACATTGAAAAACACAAACAAATTCAACAACAACCTCAACATTAAAAAACACCAACAAATTCAACAACAACCTCAAAATTGAATAACAACAACAACCTCAACATTGAAAAACACCAACAAATTCAACAACAACCACAACATTGAAAAACTACAACAACATGAACATTGAAAAACACCAACAAATTCAACAACAACCTCAACATTGAAAAAGAACAACAACCTCAAAAATGAAAAACACCAACAAATTCAACAACAACCTCAACATTGAGAAACAACAACAACCTCAACATTGAAAAACACCAACAAATTAAACAACAACCTCAAAATTGAAAAACACCAACAAATTCAACAACAACCTCAACATTGAAAAACACCAACAAATTCAACAACAACCTCAACATTGAGAAACAACAACAACCTCAACATTGAAAAACACCAACAAATTAAACAACAACCTCAAAATTGAAAAACACCAACAAATTCAACAACAACCTCAACATTGAAAAACACCAACAAATTCAACAACAACCTCAACATTTAAAAACAACAACAACCTCAACATTGAAAAGCACCAACAAATTCAACAACAACTTCAACATTGAAATACACCAACAAATTCAACAACAACGTCGACATTGAAAAACACCAACAAATTCAACAACAACCTCAACATTGAAAAACTACAACAACCTCAACATTGAAAAACACCAACAAATTCAACAACAACCTCAACATTGAAAAATAACAACAAAATCAACATTGAAAAACACCAACAAATTCAACAACAACCTCAACATTGAAAAACAACAACAACCTCAACATTGAAAAACACCAACAAATTCAACAACAACTTCAACATTGAAAAACACCAACAAATTCAACAACAACCTCAAAATTGAATAACAACAACAACCTCAACATTGAAAAACACCAACAAATTCAACAACAACCACAACATTGAAAAACTACAACAACCTGAACATTGAAAAACACCAACAAATTCAACAACAACCTCAACATTGAAAAAGAACAACAACCTCAAAATTGAAAAACACCAACAAATTCAACAACAACCTCAACATTGAGAAACAACAACAACCTCAACATTGAAAAACACCAACAAATTCAACAACAACTTCAAAATTGAAAAACACCAACAAATTCAACAACAACCTCAACATTGAAAAACACCAACAAATTCAACAACAACCTCAACATTTAAAAACAACAACAACCTCAACATTGAAAAACACCAACAAATTCCACAACAACTTCAACATCGAAAAACACCAACAAATTCAATAACCTCAACATTGAAAAACACCAACAAATTCAACAACAACCTCAAAATTGAATAACAACAACAACCTCAACATTGAAAAACAACAACAAATTCAACAACAACCACAAGATTGAAAAACTACAACAACCTGAACATTGAAAAACACCAACATATTCAACAAGAACCTCAACATTGAAAAAGAACAACAACCTCAAAATTGAAAAACACCAACAAATTCAACAACAACCTCAAAATTGAAAAAACACCAACAAATTCAACAACAACCTCAACATTGAAAAACACCAACAAATTCCACAACAACTTCAACATTGAAAAACACCAACAAATTCAACAACAACCTCAACATTGAAAAACACCAACAAATTCAATAACAACCTCAACATTTAAAAACACCAACAAACTCAAGAACAACCTCAACATTGAAAAACTACACTTTGAAAAACACCAACAAATTCAACAACAACCTCAACATTGCAAAACTACAACAACCTGAACATTGTAAAACACCAACAAATTCAACAACAACCTCAAAATTGAAAAACAACAACAACCTCAAAATTGAAAAAAACCAACAAATTCAACAACAACCTCAACATTGAAAAACACCAACAAATTCAACAACAACCTCTACATTGAAAAACAACAACAACCTCAACATTGAAAAACACCAACAAGTTCAACAACAACCTCAACATTGAAAAACAACAACAACCTCAACATTGAAAAACACCAACAAATTCAACAACAACCTCAACGTTGAAAAACAATAACAACCTCAACATTGAAAAACACCAACAAATTCAACAACAACTTCAACATTGAAAAACACCAACAAATTCAACAACAACCTCGACATTGAAAAACACCAACAAATTCAACAACAACCTCAACATTGAAAAACACCACCAAATTCAACAACAACCTCAAAATTGAAAAACAAGAGCAACCTCTACATTGAAAAACACCAACAAATTCAACAACAACCTCAACATTGAAAAACTACAACAACCTCAACATTGAAAAACACCAACAAATTCAACAACAACCTCAACATTGAAAAATAACAACAAAATCAACATTGAAAAACACCAACAAATTCAACAACAACCTGAACATGGAAAAACACCAACAAATTCAACAACAACCTCAACATTGAAAAACAACAACAACCTCAACATTGAAAAACACCAACAAATTCAACAACAACCTCAACATTGAAAAACAACAACTACCTCAAAATTGAAAAACGCCAACAAATTCAACAACAACCTCAACATTGAAAAACACCAACAAATTCAACAACAACCTCAACATTAAAAAGCAACAACAA
Organism: Isurus oxyrinchus; assembly: GCA_026770705.1. Taxonomy (NCBI): domain Eukaryota; kingdom Metazoa; phylum Chordata; class Chondrichthyes; order Lamniformes; family Lamnidae; genus Isurus; species Isurus oxyrinchus. The sequence goes on from JANJGN010001319.1 coordinate 119,572, forward strand.
ATTCAACAACAACCTCAACATTGAAAAACAACAACAACCTCAACATTGAAAAACACCAACAAATTCAACAACAACCTCAACATTGAAAAACAATAACAGCCTCAACATTGAAAAACACCAGCAAATTCAACAACAACTTCAACATTGAAAAACACCAACAAATTCAACAACAACCTCGACATTGAAAAACACCAACAAGTTCAACAACAACCTCAACATTGAAAAACAACAACAACCTCAACATTGAAAAACACCAACAAATTCAACAACAGCCTCAACATTGAAAAACAACAACAACCTCAACATTGAAAAACACCAACAAATTCAACAACAACCTCAACATTTAAAAACACCAACAAATTCAACAACAACCACAACATTGAAAAACAACAACAACCTCAACATGAAAAACACCAACAAATTCAACAACAACCTCAACATTGAAAAACAACAACAACCTCAACATTGAAAATCACCAACAAATTCAACAACAACCTCAACATTAAAAAACACCAACAAATTCAACAACAACCTCAACATTGACAAACAACAACAACCTCAACATTTAAAAACACCAACAAATTCAACAACAACCTCAACTTTGAAAAACACCAACAAATTCAACGACAACCTCAACATTGAAAAACAACAACAACCTCAACATTGAAAAACACCAACAAATACAACAACAACCTCGACATTGAAAAACACCAACAAATTCAACAACAACCTCAACATTGAAAAACTACAACAACGTCAACATTGAAAAACACCAACAAATTCAACAACAACCTCAACATTGAAAAATAACAACAAAATCAACATTGAAAAACACCAACAAATTCAACAACAAGCTCAATATTGAAAAACACCAACAAATTCAACAACAACCTCAACATTGAAAAACAACAAGAACCTCAACATTGAAAAACACCAACAAATTCAACAACAACCTCAATATTGAAAAACACCAACAAATTCAACAACAACCTCAACATTGAAAAACTACAACAACCTGAACATTGAAAATCACCAACAAATTCAACAACAACCTCAACATTTAAAAACACCAACAAATTCAACAACAACCTCAACATTGAAAAACAACAACAACCTCAACATTGAAAAACACGAACAAATTCAACAACAACCTCAGCATTGAAAAACAACAACAACCTCAACATTGAAAAACACCAACACATTCAACAACAACCTCAACATTAAAAAACACCAACAAATTCAACAACAATCTCAACATTGAAAAACAACCACAACCTCAACATTGAAAAACACCACCAAATTCAAGAACAACCTCAACATTGTAAAACTCCAACAAATTCAACAACAACCGCAACATTGAAAAACAACAACAACCTCAACATTGAAAAACACCAACATATTCAACAACAACCTCAACATTGAAAAACAACAACAACCTCAACATTGAAAAACACCAACAATTTCAACAACAACCTCAACATTAAAAAACAGCAACAAATTCAACAACAACCTCAACATTGAAAAACATCAACAACCTCAACATTGAAAAACACCAACAAATTCAACAACAACCTCAACATTGAAAAACAACAACAACCTCAACATTGAAAAACACCAACAAATTCAACAACAACTTCAACTTTGAAAAACAGCAACAAATTCAACAACAACGTCGGCATTGAAAAACACCAACAAATTCAAGAACAACCTCAACATTGAAAAACAACAACAACGTCGACATTGAAAAACACCAACAAATTCAACAACAACCTCAACATTGAAAAACAACAACAACCTCAACATTGAAAAACACCAACAAATTCAACAACAACCTCAACATTGAAAAACACCATCAAATTCAACAACAACCACAACATTGAAAAACTACAACAACCTGAACATTGAAAAACACCAACAAATTCAACAACAACCTCAACATTGAAAAAGAACAACAACCTCAAAATTGAAAAACACCAACAAATTCAACAACAACCTCAACATTGGGAAACAACAACAACCTCAACATTGAAAAACACCAACAAATTAAACAACAACCTCAAAATTGAAAAACACCAACAAATTCAACAACAACCTCAACATTGAAAAACACCAACAAATTCAACAACAACCTCAACATTTAAAAACAACAACAACCTCAACATTGAAAAGCACCAAAAAATTCAACAACAACTTCAACATTGAAATACACCAACAAATTCAACAACAACGACGACATTGAAAAACACCCACAAATTCAACAACAACCTCAACATTGAAAAACTACAACAACCTCAACATTGAAAAACACCAACAAATTCAACAACAACCTCAACATTGAAAAATAACAACAAAATCAACATTGAAAAACACCAACAAATTCAACAACAACCTCAATATTGAAAAACACCAACAAATTCAACAACAACCTCAACATTGAAAAACAACAACAACCTCAACATTGAAAAACACCAACAAATTCAACAACAACCTCAACATTGAAAAACTACACCACCTGAACATTGAAAAACACCAACAAATTCAACAACAACCTCAACATTGAAAAAGTACAACAACCTCTAAATTGAAACACACCAACAAATTCAACAACAACCTCAACATTGAAAAACAACAACAACCTCAACATTGAAAAACACCAACAAATTCAACTACAATCTCAACATTGAAAAACACCAACAAATTCAACAACAACCTCAAAATTGAATAACAAGAACAACCTCAACATTGAAAAACACCAACAAATTCAACAACAACCACAACATTGAAAAACTACAACAACCTGAACATTGAAAAACACCAACAAATTCAACAACAACCTCAACATTGAAAAAGAACAACAACCTCAAAATTGAAAAACACCAACAAATTCAACAACAACCTCAACGTTGAGAAACAACAACAACCTCAACATTGAAAAACACCAACAAATTCAACAACAACCTCAAAATTGAAAAACACCAACAAATTCAACAACAACCTCAACATTGAAAAACACCAACAAATTCAACAACAACCTCAACATTTAAAAACAACAACAACCTCAACATTGAAAAACACCAACAAATTCCACAACAACTTCAACATTGAAAAACACCAACAAATTCAACAACAACCTCAACATTGAAAAACACCAACAAATTCAACAACAACCTCAAAATTGAATAACAACAACAACCTCTACATTGAAAAACACCAACAAATTCAACAACAACCACAAGATTGAAAAACTAGAACAACCTGAACATTGAAAAACACCAACATATTGAACAAAATCCTCAACATTGAAAAAGAACAACAACCTCAAAATTGAAAAACACCAACAAATTCAACAACAACCTCAAATTTGAGAAACAACAACAACCTCAACATTGAAAAACACCAACAAATTCAACCACAACCTCAAAATTGAAAAAACACCAACAAATTCAACAACAACCTCAACATTGAAAAAGACCAACAAATTCCACAACAACTTCAACATTGAAAAACACCAACAAATTCAACAACAACCTCAACATTGAAAAACACCAACAAATTCAACAACAACCTCAACATTTAAAAACACCAACAAATTCAACAACAACCTCAACATTGAAAAACTACACATTGAAAAACACCAACAAATTCAACAACAACCTCAACATTGAAAAACTACAACAACCTGAACATTGTAAAACACCAACAAATTCAACAACAACCTCAAAATTGAAAAACAACAGCAACCTCAAAATTGAAAAAAACCAACAAATTCAACAAAAACCTCAACATTGAAAAACACCAACAAATTCAACAACAACCTCAATATTCAAAAACACCAACAAATTCAACAACAACCTCAACATTGAAAAACAACAACAACCTCAACATTGAAAAACACCAACAAATTCAACAACAACCTCAACATTGAAAAACTACAACAACCTGAACATTGAAAATCACCAACAAATTCAACAACAACCTCAACATTTAAAAACACCAACAAATTCAACAACAACCTCAACATTGAAAAACAACAACAACCTCAACATTGAAAAACACGAACAAATTCAACAACAACCTCAGCATTGAAAAACAACAACAACCTCAACATTGAAAAACACCAACACATTCAACAACAACCTCAACATTAAAAAACACCAACAAATTCAACAACAATCTCAACATTGAAAAACAACCACAACCTCAACATTGAAAAACACCACCAAATTCAAGAACAACCTCAACATTGTAAAACTCCAACAAATTCAACAACAACCGCAACATTGAAAAACAACAACAAACTCAACATTGAAAAACACCAACATATTCAACAACAACCTCAACATTGAAAAACAACAACAACCTCAACATTGAAAAACACCAACAAATTCAACAACAACCTCAACATTAAAAAACACCAACAAATTCAACAACAACCTCAACATTGAAAAACATCAACAACCTCAACATTGAAAAACACCAACAAATTCAACAACAACCTCAACATTGAAAAACAACAACAACCTCAACATTGAAAAACACCAACAAATTCAACAACAACCTCAACATTGAAAAACAACAACAACCTCAACATTGAAAAACACCAACAAATCAATCAACAACGTCGGCATTGAAAAACACCAACAAATTCAAGAACAACCTCAACATTGAAAAACAACAACAACGTCGACATTGAAAAACACCAACAAATTCAACAACAACCTCAACATTGAAAAACAACAACAACCTCAACATTGAAAAACACCAACAAATTCAACAATAACCTCAACATTGAAAAACACCATCAAATTCAACAACAATCACAACATTGAAAAACTACAACAACCTGAACATTGAAAAACACCAACAAATTCAACAACAACCTCAACATTGGGAAACAACAACAACCTCAACATTGAAAAACACCAACAAATTAAACAACAACCTCAAAATTGAAAAACACCAACAAATTCAACAACAACCTCAACATTGAAAAACAACAACAACCTCAACATTGAAAAACACCAACAAATTCAACAACAACCTCAACATTGAAAAACTACACCACCTGAACATTGAAAAACACCAACAAATTCAACAACAACCTCAACATTGAAAAAGTACAACAACCTCTAAATTGAAACACACCAACAAATTCAACAACAACCTCAACATTGAAAAACAACAACAACCTCAACATTGAAAAACACCAACAAATTCAACTACAACCTCAACATTGAAAAACACCAACAAATTCAACAACAACCTCAAAATTGCATAACAAGAACAACCTCAACATTGAAAAACACCAACAAATTCAACAACAACCACAACATTGAAAAACTACAACAACCTGAACATTGAAAAACACCAACAAATTCAACAACAACCTCAACATTGAAAAAGAACAACAACCTCAAAATTGAAAAACACCAACAAATTCAACAACAACCTCAACGTTGAGAAACAACAACAACCTCAACATTGAAAAACACCAACAAATTCAACAACAACCTCAAAATTGAAAAACACCAACAAATTCAACAACAACCTCAACATTGAAAAACACCAACAAATTTAACAACAACCTCAACATTTAAAAACAACAACAACCTCAACATTGAAAAACACCAACAAATTCCACCACAACTTCAACATTGAAAAACACCAACAAATTCAACAACAACCTCAACATTGAAAAACACCAACAAATTCAACAACAACCTCAAAATTGAATAACAACAACAACCTCTACATTGAAAAACACCAACAAATTCAACAACAACCACAAGATTGAAAAACTAGAACAACCTGAACATTGAAAAACACCAACATATTCAACAAAAACCTCAACATTGAAAAAGAACAACAACCTCAAAATTGAAAAACACCAACAAATTCAACAACAACCTCAAATTTGAGAAACAACAACAACCTCAACATTGAAAAACACCAACAAATTCAACCACAACCTCAAAATTGAAAAAACACCAACAAATTCAACAACAACCTCAACATTGAAAAAGACCAACAAATTCCACAACAACTTCAACATTGAAAAACACCAACAAATTCAACAACAACCTCAACATTGAAAAACACCAACAAATTCAACAACAACCTCAACATTTAAAAACACCAACAAATTCAACAACAACCTCAACATTGAAAAACTACACATTGAAAAACACCAACAAATTCAACAACAACCTCAACATTGAAAAACTACAACAACCTGAACATTGTAAAACACCAACAAATTCAACAACAACCTCAAAATTGAAAAACAACAGCAACCTCAAAATTGAAAAAAACCAACAAATTCAACAAAAACCTCAACATTGAAAAACACCAACAAATTCAACAACAACCTCAATATTGAAAAACACCAACAAATTCAACAACAACCTCAACATTGAAAAACAACAACAACCTCAACATTGAAAAACACCAACAAATTCAACAACAACCTCAACATTGAAAAACTACAACAACCTGAACATTGAAAATCACCAACAAATTCAACAACAACCTCAACATTTAAAAACACCAACAAATTCAACAACAACCTCAACATTGAAAAACAACAACAACCTCAACATTGAAAAACACGAACAAATTCAACAACAACCTCAGCATTGAAAAACATAACAACCTCAACATTGAAAAACACCAACACATTCAACAACAACCTCAACATTAAAAAACACCAACAAATTCAACAACAATCTCAACATTGAAAAACAACCACAACCTCAACATTGAAAAACACCAGCAAATTCAAGAACAACCTCAACATTGTAAAACTCCAACAAATTCAACAACAACCGCAACATTGAAAAACAACAACAACCTCAACATTGAAAAACACCAACATATTCAACAACAACCTCAACATTGAAAAACAACAACAACCTCAACATTGAAAAACACCAACAAATTCAACAACAACCTCAACATTAAAAAACACCAACAAATTCAACAACAACCTCAACATTGAAAAACATCAACAACCTCAACATTGAAAAACACCAACAAATTCAACAACAACCTCAACATTGAAAAACAACAACAACCTCAACATTGAAAAACACCAACAAATTCAACAACAACCTCAACATTGAAAAACAACAACAACCTCAACATTGAAAAACACCAACAAATTCAACAACAACGTCGGCATTGAAAAACACCAACAAATTCAAGAACAACCTCAACATTGAAAAACAACAACAACGTCGACATTGAAAAACACCAACAAATTCAACAACAACCTCAACATTGAAAAACAACAACAACCTCAACATTGAAAAACACCAACAAATTCAACAATAACCTCAACATTGAAAAACACCATCAAATTCAACAACAATCACAACATTGAAAAACTACAACAACCTGAACATTGAAAAACACCAACAAATTCAACAACAACCTCAACATTGGGAAACAACAACAACCTCAACATTGAAAAACACCAACAAATTAAACAACAACCTCAAAATTGAAAAACACCAAAAAATTCAACAACAACTTCAACATTGAAAAACACCAACAAATTCAACAACAACCTCAACATTTAAAAACAACAACAACCTCAACATTGAAAAGCACCAAAAAATTCAACAACAACTTCAACATTGAAATACACCAACAAATTCAACAACAACGACGACATTGAAAAACACCCACAAATTCAACAACAACCTCAACATTGAAAAACTACAACAACCTCAACATTGAAAAACACCAACAAATTCAACAACAACCTCAACATTGAAAAATAACAACAAAATCAACATTGAAAAACACCAACAAATTCAACAACAACCTCAATATTGAAAAACACCAACAAATTCAACAACAACCTCAACATTGAAAAACAACAACAACCTCAACATTGAAAAACACCAACAAATTCAACAACAACCTCAACATTGAAAAACTACAACAACCTGAACATTGAAAAACACCAACAAATTCAACAACAACCTCAACATTGAAAAAGTACAACAACCTCTAAATTGAAACACACCAACAAATTCAACAACAACCTCAACATTGAAAAACAACAACAACCTCAACATTGAAAAACACCAACAACTTCAACTACAACCTCAACATTGAAAAACACCAACAAATTCAACAACAACCTCAAAATTGAATAACAAGAACAACCTCAACATTGAAAAACACCAACAAATTCAACAACAACCACAACATTGAAAAACTACAACAACCTGAACATTGAAAAACACCAACAAATTCAACAACAACCTCAACATTGAAAAAGAACAACAACCTCAAAATTGAAAAACACCAACAAATTCAACAACAACCTCAACGTTGAGAAACAACAACAACCTCAACATTGAAAAACACCAACAAATTCAACAACAACCTCAAAATTGAAAAACACCAACAAATTCAACAACAACCTCAACATTGAAAAACACCAACAAATTCAACAACAACCTCAACATTTAAAAACAACAACAACCTCAACATTGAAAAACACCAACAAATTCCACAACAACTTCAACATTGAAAAACACCAACAAATTCAACAACAACCTCAACATTGAAAAACACCAACAAATTCAACAACAACCTCAAAATTGAATAACAACAACAACCTCAACATTGAAAAACACCAACAAATTCAACAACAACCGCAAGATTGAAAAACTAGAACAACCTGAACATTGAAAAACACCAACATATTCAACAAAAACCTCAACATTGAAAAAGAACAACAACCACAAAATTGAAAAACACCAACAAATTCAACAACAACCTCAAATTTGAGAAACAACAACAACCTCAACATTGAAAAACACCAACAAATTCAACCACAACCTCAAAATTGAAAAAACACCAACAAATTCAACAACAACCTCAACATTGAAAAACACCAACAAATTCCACAACAACTTCAACATTGAAAAACACCAACAAATTCAACAACAACCTCAACATTGAAAAACACCAACAAATTCAACAACAACCTCAACATTTAAAAACACCAACAAATTCAACAACAACCTCAACATTGAAAAACTACACATTGAAAAACACCAACAAATTCAACAACAACCTCAACATTGAAAAACTACAACAACCTGAACATTGTAAAACACCAACAAATTCAACAACAACCTCAAAATTGAAAAACAACAGCAACCTCAAAATTGAAAAAAACCAACAAATTCAACAAAAACCTCAACATTGAAAAACACCAACAAATTCAACAACAACCTCTACATTGAAAAACAACAACAACCTCAACATTGAAAAACACCAACAAATTCAACAACAACCTCAACTTTGAAAAACAACAACAACCTCAACATTGAAAAACACCAACAAATTCAACAACAACCTCAACATTGAAAAACAATAACAACCTCAACATTGAAAAACACCAACAAATTCAACAACAACTTCAACATTGAAAAACACCAACAAATTCAACAACAACCTCGACATTGAAAAACACCAACAAATTCAACAACAACCTCAACATTGAAAAACAACAACAACCTCAACATTGAAAAACACCAACAAATTCAACAACAACCTCAACATTGAAAAACAACAACAACCTCTACATTGAAGAACACCAACAAATTCAACAACAACCTCAACATTTAAAAACACCAACAAATTCAACAACAACCTCAACATAAAAAAACAACAACAACCTCAACATGAAAAACACCAACAAATTCAACAACAACCTCTACATTGAAAAACAACAACAACCTCAACATTGAAAAACACCAACAAATTCAACAACAACCTCAACATTGAAAAACACCAACAAATTCAACAACAACCTCAACATTGAAAAACAACAACAACCTGAACATTGAAAAACACCAACAAATTCAACAAAAACCTCAACATTGAAAAACTACAACAACCTCAACATAGAAAAACACCAACAAATTCAACAACAACCTCAACATAGAAAAACACCAACAAATTCAACAACAACCTCTACATTGAAAAACAACAACAACCTCAACATTGAAAAACACCAACAAATTCAACAACAACCTCAACATTGAAAAACAATAACAACCTCGACATTGAAAAACACCAACAAATTCAACAACAACTTCAACATTGAAAAACACCAACAAATTCAACAACAACCTCGACATTGACAAACACCAAGAAATTCAACAACAACCTCAACATTGAAAAACAACAACAACCTCAACATTGAAAAACACCAACAAATTCAACAACAACTTCAACATTTAAAAACACCAACAAATTCAACAACAACCTCAACATTGAAAAACAACAACAACCTCAACATGAAAAACACCAACATATTCAACAAAACCTCAACATTGAAAAACAACAACAACCTCAACATTGAAAAACACCAACAAATTCAACAACAACCTCAACATTGAAAAACACCAACAAATTCAACAACAACCTCAACATTGAAAAACAACAACAACCTCAACATTGAAAAACACCAACAAATTCAACAACAACCTCAACATTGAAAAACAACAACAACCTCAACATTGAAAAGCACCAACAAATCGAACAAAAACTTCAACATTGAAATACACCAACAAATTCAACAACAACCTCGACATTGAAAAACAAAAACAAATTCAACAACAACCTCAACATTGAAAAACTACAACAACCTCAACATTGAAAAACACCAGCAAATTCAACAACAACCTCAACATTGAAAAATAACAACAAAATCAACATTGAAAAACACCAACAAATTCAACAACAACCTCAACATGGAAAAACACCAACAAATTCAACAACAACCTCAACATTGAAAAACAACAACAACCTCAACATTGAGAAACACCAACAAATTCAAAAACAACCTCAACATTGAAAAGCAACAACAACCTCAAAATTGAAAAACGCCAACAAATTCAACAACAACCTCAACATTGAAAAACACCAACAAATACAACAACAACCTCAACATTAAAAAACACGAACAAATTCAACAACAACCTCAACATTGAAAAACAACAACAACCTCAACATTGAAAAACACCAACAAATTCAACAACAACCTCAACATTGAAAAACAATAACAACCTCAACATTGAAAAACACCAACAAATTCAACAACAACTTAAACATTGAAAAACACCAACAAATTCAACAGCAACCTCGACATTGAAAAACGCCAACAAGTTCAACAACAACCTCAACATTGAAAAACAACAACAACCTCAACATTGAAAAACACCAACAAATTCAACAACAACCTCAACATTGAAAAACAACAACAACCTCAACAATGAAAAACACCAACAAATTCAACAACAACCTCAACATTTAAAAACACCAACAAATTCAACAACAACCTCAACATTGAAAAACAACAACAACCTCAACATTGAAAAACACCAGCAAATTCAAGAACAACCTCAACATTGTAAAACTCCAACAAATTCAACAACAACCGCAACATTGAAAAACAACAACAACCTCAACATTGAAAAACACCAACATATTCAACAACAACCTCAACATTGAAAAACAACAACAACCTCAACATTGAAAAACACCAACAAATTCAACAACAACCTCAACATTAAAAAACACCAACAAATTCAACAACAACCTCAACATTGAAAAACATCAACAACCTCAACATTGAAAAACACCAACAAATTCAACAACAACCTCAACATTGAAAAACAACAACAACCTCAACATTGAAAAACACCAACAAATTCAACAACAACCTCAACATTGAAAAACAACAACAACCTCAACATTGAAAAACACCAACAAATTCAAGAACAACCTCAACATTGAAAAACAACAACAACGTCGACATTGAAAAACACCAACAAATTCAACAACAACCTCAACATTGAAAAACAACAACAACCTCAACATTGAAAAACACCAACAAATTCAACAATAACCTCAACATTGAAAAACACCATCAAATTCAACAACAATCACAACATTGAAAAACTACAACAACCTGAACATTGAAAAACACCAACAAATTCAACAACAACCTCAACATTGGGAAACAACAACAACCTCAACATTGAAAAACACCAACAAATTAAACAACAACCTCAAAATTGAAAAACACCAACAAATTCAACAACAACTTCAACATTGAAAAACACCAACAAATTCAACAACAACCTCAACATTTAAAAACAACAACAACCTCAACATTGAAAAGCACCAAAAAATTCAACAACAACTTCAACATTGAAATACATCAACAAATTCAACAACAACGACGACATTGAAAAACACCCACAAATTCAACAACAACCTCAACATTGAAAAACTACAACAACCTCAACATTGAAAAACACCAACAAATTCAACAACAACCTCAACATTGAAAAATAACAACAAAATCAACATTGAAAAACACCAACAAATTCAACAACAACCTCAATATTGAAAAACACCAACAAATTCAACAACAACCTCAACATTGAAAAACAACAACAACCTCAACATTGAAAAACACCAACAAATTCAACAACAACCTCAACATTGAAAAACTACAACAACCTGAACATTGAAAAACACCAACAAATTCAACAACAACCTCAACATTGAAAAAGTACAACAACCTCTAAATTGAAACACACCAACAAATTCAACAACAACCTCAACATTGAAAAACAACAACAACCTCAACATTGAAAAACACCAACAAATTCAACTACAACCTCAACATTGAAAAACACCAACAAATTCAACAACAACCTCAAAATTGAATAACAAGAACAACCTCAACATTGAAAAACACCAACAAATTCAACAACAACCACAACATTGAAAAACTACAACAACCTGAACATTGAAAAACACCAACAAATTCAACAACAACCTCAACATTGAAAAAGAACAACAACCTCAAAATTGAAAAACACCAACAAATTCAACAACAACCTCAACGTTGAGAAACAACAACAACCTCAACATTGAAAAACACCAACAAATTCAACAACAACCTCAAAATTGAAAAACACCAACAAATTCAACAACAACCTCAACATTGAAAAACACCAACAAATTCAACAACAACCTCAACATTTAAAAACAACAACAACCTCAACATTGAAAAACACCAACAAATTCCACAACAACTTCAACATTGAAAAACACCAACAAATTCAACAACAACCTCAACATTGAAAAACACCAACAAATTCAACAACAACCTCAAAATTGAATAACAACAACAACCTCAACATTGAAAAACACCAACAAATTCAACAACAACCACAAGATTGAAAAACTAGAACAACCTGAACATTGAAAAACACCAACATATTCAACAAAAAAATCAACATTGAAAAAGAACAACAACCACAAAATTGAAAAACACCAACAAATTCAACAACAACCTCAAATTTGAGAAACAACAACAACCTCAACATTGAAAAACACCAACAAATTCAACCACAACCTCAAAATTGAAAAAACACCAACAAATTCAACAACAACCTCAACATTGAAAAACACCAACAAATTCCACAACAACTTCAACATTGAAAAACACCAACAAATTCAACAACAACCTCAACATTGAAAAACACCAACAAATTCAACAACAACCTCAACATTTAAAAACACCAACAAATTCAACAACAACCTCAACATTGAAAAACTACACATTGAAAAACACCAACAAATTCAACAACAACCTCAACATTGAAAAACTACAACAACCTGAACATTGTAAAACACCAACAAATTCAACAACAACCTCAAAATTGAAAAACAACAGCAACCTCAAAATTGAAAAAAACCAACAAATTCAACAAAAACCTCAACATTGAAAAACACCAACAAATTCAACAACAACCTCTACATTGAAAAACAACAACAACCTCAACATTGAAAAACACCAACAAATTCAACAACAACCTCAACATTGAAAAACAACAACAACCTCAACATTGAAAAACACCAACAAATTCAACAACAACCTCAACATTGAAAAACAATAACAACCTCAACATTGAAAAACACCAACAAATTCAACAACAACTTCAACATTGAAAAACACCAACAAATTCAACAACAACCTCGACATTGAAAAACACCAACAAATTCAACAACAACCTCAACATTGAAAAACAACAACAACCTCAACATTGAAAAACACCAACAAATTCAACAACAACCTCAACATTGAAAAACAACAACAACCTCTACATTGAAGAACACCAACAAATTCAACAACAACCTCAACATTTAAAAACACCAACAAATTCAACAACAACCTCAACATAAAAAAACAACAACAACCTCAACATGAAAAACACCAACAAATTCAACAACAACCTCAACATTGAAAAACACCAACAAATTCAACAACAACCTCAAAATTGAATAACAACAACAACCTCAACATTGAAAAACACCAACAAATTCAACAACAACCGCAAGATTGAAAAACTAGAACAACCTGAACATTGAAAAACACCAACATATTCAACAAAAACCTCAACATTGAAAAAGAACAACAACCACAAAATTGAAAAACACCAACAAATTCAACAACAACCTCAAATTTGAGAAACAACAACAACCTCAACATTGAAAAACACCAACAAATTCAACCACAACCTCAAAATTGAAAAAACACCAACAAATTCAACAACAACCTCAACATTGAAAAACACCAACAAATTCCACAACAACTTCAACATTGAAAAACACCAACAAATTCAACAACAACCTCAACATTGAAAAACACCAACAAATTCAACAACAACCTCAACATTTAAAAACACCAACAAATTCAACAACAACCTCAACATTGAAAAACTACACATTGAAAAACACCAACAAATTCAACAACAACCTCAACATTGAAAAACTACAACAACCTGAACATTGTAAAACACCAACAAATTCAACAACAACCTCAAAATTGAAAAACAACAGCAACCTCAAAATTGAAAAAAACCAACAAATTCAACAAAAACCTCAACATTGAAAAACACCAACAAATTCAACAACAACCTCTACATTGAAAAACAACAACAACCTCAACATTGAAAAACACCAACAAATTCAACAACAACCTCAACTTTGAAAAACAACAACAACCTCAACATTGAAAAACACCAACAAATTCAACAACAACCTCAACATTGAAAAACAATAACAACCTCAACATTGAAAAACACCAACAAATTCAACAACAACTTCAACATTGAAAAACACCAACAAATTCAACAACAACCTCGACATTGAAAAACACCAACAAATTCAACAACAACCTCAACATTGAAAAACAACAACAACCTCAACATTGAAAAACACCAACAAATTCAACAACAACCTCAACATTGAAAAACAACAACAACCTCTACATTGAAGAACACCAACAAATTCAACAACAACCTCAACATTGAAAAAAACCAACAAATTCAACAACAACCTCAACATTGAAAAACACCAACAAATTCAACAACAACCTCAACATTGAAAAACAACAACAACCTGAACATTGAAAAACACCAACAAATTCAACAAAAACCTCAACATTGAAAAACTGCAACAACCTCAACATAGAAAAACACCAACAAATTCAACAACAACCTCAACATAGAAAAACACCAACAAATTCAACAACAACCTCTACATTGAAAAACAACAACAACCTCAACATTGAAAAACACCAACAAATTCAACAACAACCTCAACATTGAAAAACAATAACAACCTCGACATTGAAAAACACCAACAAATTCAACAACAACTTCAACATTGAAAAACACCAACAAATTCAACAACAACCTCGACATTGACAAACACCAAGAAATTCAACAACAACCTCAACATTGAAAAACAACAACAACCTCAACATTGAAAAACACCAACAAATTCAACAACAACTTCAACATTTAAAAACACCAACAAATTCAACAACAACCTCAACATTGAAAAACAACAACAACCTCAACATGAAAAACACCAACATATTCAACAAAACCTCAACATTGAAAAACAACAACAACCTCAACATTGAAAAACACCAACAAATTCAACAACAACCTCAACATTGAAAAACACCAACAAATTCAACAACAACCTCAACATTGAAAAACAACAACAACCTCAACATTGAAAAACACCAACAAATTCAACAACAACCTCAACATTGAAAAACAACAACAACCTCAACATTGAAAAGCACCAACAAATCGAACAAAAACTTCAACATTGAAATACACCAACAGATTCAACAACAACCTCGACATTGAAAAACAAAAACAAATTCAACAACAACCTCAACATTGAAAAACTACAACAACCTCAACATTGAAAAACACCAGCAAATTCAACAACAACCTCAACATTGAAAAATAACAACAAAATCAACATTGAAAAACACCAACAAATTCAACAACAACCTCAACATGGAAAAACACCAACAAATTCAACAACAACCTCAACATTGAAAAACAACAACAACCTCAACATTGAGAAACACCAACAAATTCAAAAACAACCTCAACATTGAAAAACAACAACAACCTCAAAATTGAAAAACGCCAACAAATTCAACAACAACCTCAACATTGAAAAACACCAACAAATACAACAACAACCTCAACATTAAAAAACACGAACAAATTCAACAACAACCTCAACATTGAAAAACAACAACAACCTCAACATTGAAAAACACCAACAAATTCAACAACAACCTCAACATTGAAAAACAATAACAACCTCAACATTGAAAAACACCAACAAATTCAACAACAACTTAAACATTGAAAAACACCAACAAATTCAACAGCAACCTCGACATTGAAAAACGCCAACAAGTTCAACAACAACCTCAACATTGAAAAACAACAACAACCTCAACATTGAAAAACACCAACAAATTCAACAACAACCTCAACATTGAAAAACAACAACAACCTCAACAATGAAAAACACCAACAAATTCAACAACAACCTCAACATTTAAAAACACCAACAAATTCAACAACAACCTCAACATTGAAAAACAACAACAACCTCAACATTGAAAAACACCAGCAAATTCAAGAACAACCTCAACATTGTAAAACTCCAACAAATTCAACAACAACCGCAACATTGAAAAACAACAACAACCTCAACATTGAAAAACACCAACATATTCAACAACAACCTCAACATTGAAAAACAACAACAACCTCAACATTGAAAAACACCAACAAATTCAACAACAACCTCAACATTAAAAAACACCAACAAATTCAACAACAACCTCAACATTGAAAAACATCAACAACCTCAACATTGAAAAACACGAACAAATTCAACAACAACCTCAACATTGAAAAACAACAACAACCTCAACATTGAAAAACACCAACAAATTCAACAACAACCTCAACATTGAAAAACAACAACAACCTCAACATTGAAAAACACCAACAAATTCAAGAACAACCTCAACATTGAAAAACAACAACAACGTCGACATTGAAAAACACCAACAAATTCAACAACAACCTCAACATTGAAAAACAACAACAACCTCAACATTGAAAAACACCAACAAATTCAACAATAACCTCAACATTGAAAAACACCATCAAATTCAACAACAATCACAACATTGAAAAACTACAACAACCTGAACATTGAAAAACACCAACAAATACAACAACAACCTCAACATTGGGAAACAACAACAACCTCAACATTGAAAAACACCAACAAATTAAACAACAACCTCAAAATTGAAAAACACCAACAAATTCAACAACAACTTCAACATTGAAAAACACCAACAAATTCAACAACAACCTCAACATTTAAAAACAACAACAACCTCAACATTGAAAAGCACCAAAAAATTCAACAACAACTTCAACATTGAAATACATCAACAAATTCAACAACAACGACGACATTGAAAAACACCCACAAATTCAACAACAACCTCAACATTGAAAAACTACAACAACCTCAACATTGAAAAACACCAACAAATTCAACAACAACCTCAACATTGAAAAATAACAACAAAATCAACATTGAAAAACACCAACAAATTCAACAACAACCTCAATATTGAAAAACACCAACAAATTCAACAACAACCTCAACATTGAAAAACAACAACAACCTCAACATTGAAAAACACCAACAAATTCAACAACAACCTCAACATTGAAAAACTACAACAACCTGAACATTGAAAAACACCAACAAATTCAACAACAACCTCAACATTGAAAAAGTACAACAACCTCTAAATTGAAACACACCAACAAATTCAACAACAACCTCAACATTGAAAAACAACAACAACCTCAACATTGAAAAACACCAACAAATTCAACTACAACCTCAACATTGAAAAACACCAACAAATTCAACAACAACCTCAAAATTGAATAACAAGAACAACCTCAACATTGAAAAACACCAACAAATTCAACAACAACCACAACATTGAAAAACTACAACAACCTGAACATTGAAAAACACCAACAAATTCAACAACAACCTCAACATTGAAAAAGAACAACAACCTCAAAATTGAAAAACACCAACAAATTCAACAACAACCTCAACGTTGAGAAACAACAACAACCTCAACATTGAAAAACACCAACAAATTCAACAACAACCTCAAAATTGAAAAACACCAACAAATTCAACAACAACCTCAACATTGAAAAACACCAACAAATTCAACAACAACCTCAACATTTAAAAACAACAACAACCTCAACATTGAAAAACACCAACAAATTCCACAACAACTTCAACATTGAAAAACACCAACAAATTCAACAACAACCTCAACATTGAAAAACACCAACAAATTCAACAACAACCTCAAAATTGAATAACAACAACAACCTCAACATTGAAAAACACCAACAAATTCAACAACAACCACAAGATTGAAAAACTAGAACAACCTGAACATTGAAAAACACCAACATATTCAACAAAAAAATCAACATTGAAAAAGAACAACAACCACAAAATTGAAAAACACCAACAAATTCAACAACAACCTCAAATTTGAGAAACAACAACAACCTCAACATTGAAAAACACCAACAAATTCAACCACAACCTCAAAATTGAAAAAACACCAACAAATTCAACAACAACCTCAACATTGAAAAACACCAACAAATTCCACAACAACTTCAACATTGAAAAACACCAACAAATTCAACAACAACCTCAACATTGAAAAACACCAACAAATTCAACAACAACCTCAACATTTAAAAACACCAACAAATTCAACAACAACCTCAACATTGAAAAACTACACATTGAAAAACACCAACAAATTCAACAACAACCTCAACATTGAAAAACTACAACAACCTGAACATTGTAAAACACCAACAAATTCAACAACAACCTCAAAATTGAAAAACAACAGCAACCTCAAAATTGAAAAAAACCAACAAATTCAACAAAAACCTCAACATTGAAAAACACCAACAAATTCAACAACAACCTCTACATTGAAAAACAACAACAACCTCAACATTGAAAAACACCAACAAATTCAACAACAACCTCAACATTGAAAAACAACAACAACCTCAACATTGAAAAACACCAACAAATTCAACAACAACCTCAACATTGAAAAACAATAACAACCTCAACATTGAAAAACACCAACAAATTCAACAACAACTTCAACATTGAAAAACACCAACAAATTCAACAACAACCTCGACATTGAAAAACACCAACAAATTCAACAACAACCTCAACATTGAAAAACAACAACAACCTCAACATTGAAAAACACCAACAAATTCAACAACAACCTCAACATTGAAAAACAACAACAACCTCTACATTGAAGAACACCAACAAATTCAACAACAACCTCAACATTTAAAAACACCAACAAATTCAACAACAACCTCAACATAAAAAAACAACAACAACCTCAACATGAAAAACACCAACAAATTCAACAACAACCTCAACATTGAAAAACACCAACAAATTCAACAACAACCTCAAAATTGAATAACAACAACAACCTCAACATTGAAAAACACCAACAAATTCAACAACAACCGCAAGATTGAAAAACTAGAACAACCTGAACATTGAAAAACACCAACATATTCAACAAAAACCTCAACATTGAAAAAGAACAACAACCACAAAA
Organism: Isurus oxyrinchus; assembly: GCA_026770705.1. Taxonomy (NCBI): domain Eukaryota; kingdom Metazoa; phylum Chordata; class Chondrichthyes; order Lamniformes; family Lamnidae; genus Isurus; species Isurus oxyrinchus. Next base: position 139,757 of record JANJGN010001319.1, read on the forward strand.
TTGAAAAACACCAACAAATTCAACAACAACCTCAAATTTGAGAAACAACAACAACCTCAACATTGAAAAACACCAACAAATTCAACCACAACCTCAAAATTGAAAAAACACCAACAAATTCAACAACAACCTCAACATTGAAAAACACCAACAAATTCCACAACAACTTCAACATTGAAAAACACCAACAAATTCAACAACAACCTCAACATTGAAAAACACCAACAAATTCAACAACAACCTCAACATTTAAAAACACCAACAAATTCAACAACAACCTCAACATTGAAAAACTACACATTGAAAAACACCAACAAATTCAACAACAACCTCAACATTGAAAAACTACAACAACCTGAACATTGTAAAACACCAACAAATTCAACAACAACCTCAAAATTGAAAAACAACAGCAACCTCAAAATTGAAAAAAACCAACAAATTCAACAAAAACCTCAACATTGAAAAACACCAACAAATTCAACAACAACCTCTACATTGAAAAACAACAACAACCTCAACATTGAAAAACACCAACAAATTCAACAACAACCTCAACTTTGAAAAACAACAACAACCTCAACATTGAAAAACACCAACAAATTCAACAACAACCTCAACATTGAAAAACAATAACAACCTCAACATTGAAAAACACCAACAAATTCAACAACAACTTCAACATTGAAAAACACCAACAAATTCAACAACAACCTCGACATTGAAAAACACCAACAAATTCAACAACAACCTCAACATTGAAAAACAACAACAACCTCAACATTGAAAAACACCAACAAATTCAACAACAACCTCAACATTGAAAAACAACAACAACCTCTACATTGAAGAACACCAACAAATTCAACAACAACCTCAACATTTAAAAACACCAACAAATTCAACAACAACCTCAACATAAAAAAACAACAACAACCTCAACATGAAAAACACCAACAAATTCAACAACAACCTCTACATTGAAAAACAACAACAACCTCAACATTGAAAAAAACCAACAAATTCAACAACAACCTCAACATTGAAAAACACCAACAAATTCAACAACAACCTCAACATTGAAAAACAACAACAACCTGAACATTGAAAAACACCAACAAATTCAACAAAAACCTCAACATTGAAAAACCAGAACAACCTCAACATAGAAAAACACCAACAAATTCAACAACAACCTCAACATAGAAAAACACCAACAAATTCAACAACAACCTCTACATTGAAAAACAACAACAACCTCAACATTGAAAAACACCAACAAATTCAACAACAACCTCAACATTGAAAAACAATAACAACCTCGACATTGAAAAACACCAACAAATTCAACAACAACTTCAACATTGAAAAACACCAACAAATTCAACAACAACCTCGACATTGACAAACACCAAGAAATTCAACAACAACCTCAACATTGAAAAACAACAACAACCTCAACATTGAAAAACACCAACAAATTCAACAACAACTTCAACATTTAAAAACACCAACAAATTCAACAACAACCTCAACATTGAAAAACAACAACAACCTCAACATGAAAAACACCAACATATTCAACAAAACCTCAACATTGAAAAACAACAACAACCTCAACATTGAAAAACACCAACAAATTCAACAACAACCTCAACATTGAAAAACACCAACAAATTCAACAACAACCTCAACATTGAAAAACAACAACAACCTCAACATTGAAAAACACCAACAAATTCAACAACAACCTCAACATTGAAAAACAACAACAACCTCAACATTGAAAAGCACCAACAAATCGAACAAAAACTTCAACATTGAAATACACCAACAAATTCAACAACAACCTCGACATTGAAAAACAAAAACAAATTCAACAACAACCTCAACATTGAAAAACTACAACAACCTCAACATTGAAAAACACCAGCAAATTCAACAACAACCTCAACATTGAAAAATAACAACAAAATCAACATTGAAAAACACCAACAAATTCAACAACAACCTCAACATGGAAAAACACCAACAAATTCAACAACAACCTCAACATTGAAAAACAACAACAACCTCAACATTGAAAAACGCCAACAAATTCAACAACAACCTCAACATTGAAAAACACCAACAAATACAACAACAACCTCAACATTAAAAAACACGAACAAATTCAACAACAACCTCAACATTGAAAAACAACAACAACCTCAACATTGAAAAACACCAACAAATTCAACAACAACCTCAACATTGAAAAACAATAACAACCTCAACATTGAAAAACACCAACAAATTCAACAACAACTTAAACATTGAAAAACACCAACAAATTCAACAGCAACCTCGACATTGAAAAACGCCAACAAGTTCAACAACAACCTCAACATTGAAAAACAACAACAACCTCAACATTGAAAAACACCAACAAATTCAACAACAACCTCAACATTGAAAAACAACAACAACCTCAACAATGAAAAACACCAACAAATTCAACAACAACCTCAACATTTAAAAACACCAACAAATTCAACAACAACCTCAACATTGAAAAACAACAACAACCTCAACATTGAAAAACACCAGCAAATTCAAGAACAACCTCAACATTGTAAAACTCCAACAAATTCAACAACAACCGCAACATTGAAAAACAACAACAACCTCAACATTGAAAAACACCAACATATTCAACAACAACCTCAACATTGAAAAACAACAACAACCTCAACATTGAAAAACACCAACAAATTCAACAACAACCTCAACATTAAAAAACACCAACAAATTCAACAACAACCTCAACATTGAAAAACATCAACAACCTCAACATTGAAAAACACCAACAAATTCAACAACAACCTCAACATTGAAAAACAACAACAACCTCAACATTGAAAAACACCAACAAATTCAACAACAACCTCAACATTGAAAAACAACAACAACCTCAACATTGAAAAACACCAACAAATTCAAGAACAACCTCAACATTGAAAAACAACAACAACGTCGACATTGAAAAACACCAACAAATTCAACAACAACCTCAACATTGAAAAACAACAACAACCTCAACATTGAAAAACACCAACAAATTCAACAATAACCTCAACATTGAAAAACACCATCAAATTCAACAACAATCACAACATTGAAAAACTACAACAACCTGAACATTGAAAAACACCAACAAATTCAACAACAACCTCAACATTGGGAAACAACAACAACCTCAACATTGAAAAACACCAACAAATTAAACAACAACCTCAAAATTGAAAAACACCAACAAATTCAACAACAACTTCAACATTGAAAAACACCAACAAATTCAACAACAACCTCAACATTTAAAAACAACAACAACCTCAACATTGAAAAGCACCAAAAAATTCAACAACAACTTCAACATTGAAATACATCAACAAATTCAACAACAACGACGACATTGAAAAACACCCACAAATTCAACAACAACCTCAACATTGAAAAACTACAACAACCTCAACATTGAAAAACACCAACAAATTCAACAACAACCTCAACATTGAAAAATAACAACAAAATCAACATTGAAAAACACCAACAAATTCAACAACAACCTCAATATTGAAAAACACCAACAAATTCAACAACAACCTCAACATTGAAAAACAACAACAACCTCAACATTGAAAAACACCAACAAATTCAACAACAACCTCAACATTGAAAAACTACAACAACCTGAACATTGAAAAACACCAACAAATTCAACAACAACCTCAACATTGAAAAAGTACAACAACCTCTAAATTGAAACACACCAACAAATTCAACAACAACCTCAACATTGAAAAACAACAACAACCTCAACATTGAAAAACACCAACAAATTCAACTACAACCTCAACATTGAAAAACACCAACAAATTCAACAACAACCTCAAAATTGAATAACAAGAACAACCTCAACATTGAAAAACACCAACAAATTCAACAACAACCACAACATTGAAAAACTACAACAACCTGAACATTGAAAAACACCAACAAATTCAACAACAACCTCAACATTGAAAAAGAACAACAACCTCAAAATTGAAAAACACCAACAAATTCAACAACAACCTCAACGTTGAGAAACAACAACAACCTCAACATTGAAAAACACCAACAAATTCAACAACAACCTCAAAATTGAAAAACACCAACAAATTCAACAACAACCTCAACATTGAAAAACACCAACAAATTCAACAACAACCTCAACATTTAAAAACAACAACAACCTCAACATTGAAAAACACCAACAAATTCCACAACAACTTCAACATTGAAAAACACCAACAAATTCAACAACAACCTCAACATTGAAAAACACCAACAAATTCAACAACAACCTCAAAATTGAATAACAACAACAACCTCAACATTGAAAAACACCAACAAATTCAACAACAACCACAAGATTGAAAAACTAGAACAACCTGAACATTGAAAAACACCAACATATTCAACAAAAAAATCAACATTGAAAAAGAACAACAACCACAAAATTGAAAAACACCAACAAATTCAACAACAACCTCAAATTTGAGAAACAACAACAACCTCAACATTGAAAAACACCAACAAATTCAACCACAACCTCAAAATTGAAAAAACACCAACAAATTCAACAACAACCTCAACATTGAAAAACACCAACAAATTCCACAACAACTTCAACATTGAAAAACACCAACAAATTCAACAACAACCTCAACATTGAAAAACACCAACAAATTCAACAACAACCTCAACATTTAAAAACACCAACAAATTCAACAACAACCTCAACATTGAAAAACTACACATTGAAAAACACCAACAAATTCAACAACAACCTCAACATTGAAAAACTACAACAACCTGAACATTGTAAAACACCAACAAATTCAACAACAACCTCAAAATTGAAAAACAACAGCAACCTCAAAATTGAAAAAAACCAACAAATTCAACAAAAACCTCAACATTGAAAAACACCAACAAATTCAACAACAACCTCTACATTGAAAAACAACAACAACCTCAACATTGAAAAACACCAACAAATTCAACAACAACCTCAACATTGAAAAACAACAACAACCTCAACATTGAAAAACACCAACAAATTCAACAACAACCTCAACATTGAAAAACAATAACAACCTCAACATTGAAAAACACCAACAAATTCAACAACAACTTCAACATTGAAAAACACCAACAAATTCAACAACAACCTCGACATTGAAAAACACCAACAAATTCAACAACAACCTCAACATTGAAAAACAACAACAACCTCAACATTGAAAAACACCAACAAATTCAACAACAACCTCAACATTGAAAAACAACAACAACCTCTACATTGAAGAACACCAACAAATTCAACAACAACCTCAACATTTAAAAACACCAACAAATTCAACAACAACCTCAACATAAAAAAACAATAACAACCTCAACATGAAAAACACCAACAAATTCAACAACAACCTCTACATTGAAAAACAACAACAACCTCAACATTGAAAAACACCAACAAATTCAACAACAACCTCAACATTGAAAAACACCAACAAATTCAACAACAACCTCAACATTGAAAAACAACAACAACCTGAACATTGAAAAACACCAACAAATTCAACAAAAACCTCAACATTGAAAAACTACAACAACCTCAACATTGAAAAACACCAACAAATTCAACAACAACCTCAACATAGAAAAACACCAACAAATTCAACAACAACCTCTACATTGAAAAACAACAACAACCTCAACATTGAAAAACACCAACAAATTCAACAACAACCTCAACATTGAAAAACAATAACAACCTCGACATTGAAAAACACCAACAAATTCAACAACAACTTCAACATTGAAAAACACCAACAAATTCAACAACAACCTCGACATTGACAAACACCAACAAATTCAACAACAACCTCAACATTGAAAAACAACAACAACCTCAACATTGAAAAACACCAACAAATTCAACAGCAACTTCAACATTTAAAAACACCAACAAGTTCAACAACAACCTCAACATTGAAAAACAACAACAACCTCAACATGAAAAACACCAACATATTCAACAAAACCTCAACATTGAAAAACAACAACAACCTCAACATTGAAAAACACCAACAAATTCAACAACAACCTCAACATTGAAAAACACCAACAAATTCAACAACAACCTCAACATTGAAAAACAACAACAACCTCAACATTGAAAAACACCAACAAATTCAACAACAACCTCAACATTGAAAAACAACAACAACCTCAACATTGAAAAGCACCAACAAATCGAACAAAAACTTCAACATTGAAATACACCAACAAATTCAACAACAACCTCGACTTTGAAAAACAAAAACAAATTCAACAACAACCTCAACATTGAAAAACTACAACAACCTCAACATTGAAAAACACCAGCAAATTCAACAACAACCTCAACATTGAAAAATAACAACAAAATCAACATTGAAAAACACCAACAAATTCAACAACAACCTCAACATGGAAAAACACCAACAAATTCAACAACAACCTCAACATTGAAAAACAACAACAACCTCAACATTGAGAAACACCAACAAATTCAAAAACAACCTCAACATTGAAAAACAACAACAACCTCAAAATTGAAAAACGCCAACAAATTCAACAACAACCTCAACATTGAAAAACACCAACAAATATAACAACAACCTCAACATTAAAAAACACGAACAAATTCAACAACAACCTCAACATTGAAAAACAACAACCTCAACATTGAAAAACACCAACAAATTCAACAACAACCTCAACATTGAAAAACAATAACAACCTCAACATTGAAAAACACCAACAAATTCAACAACAACTTAAACATTGAAAAACACCAACAAATTCAACAGCAACCTCGACATTGAAAAACGCCAACAAGTTCAACAACAACCTCAACATTGAAAAACAACAACAACCTCAACATTGAAAAACACCAACAAATTCAACAACAACCTCAACATTGAAAAACAACAACAACCTCAACAATGAAAAACACCAACAAATTCAACAACAACCTCAACATTTAAAAACACCAACAAATTCAACAACAACCTCAACATTGAAAAACAACAACAACCTCAACATGAAAATCACCAACAAATTCAACAACAACCTCAACATTGAAAAACAACAACAACCTCAACATTGAAAAACACCAACAAATTCAACAACAACTTCAACATTAAAAAACACCAACAAATTCAACAACAACCTCAACTTTGAAAAACAACAACAACCTCAACATTGAAAAACACCAACAAATTCAACAACAACCTCAACATTGAAAAACACCAACAAATTCAACAACAACCTCAACATTGAAAAACAACAACAACCTCAACATTGAAAAACACCAACAAATTCAACAACAACCTCAACATTGAAAAACAACAACAAATTCAACAACAACCTCAAAATTGAAAAACAACAACAACCTCAACATTAAAAAACACCAACAAATTCAACAAAAACCTCAACATTTAAAAACACCAACAAATTCAACAACAACCTCAACATTGAAAAACAACAACAACCTCAACTTTGAAAAACACGAACAAATTCAACAACAACCTCAGCATTGAAAAACAACAACAACCTCAACATTGAAAAACACCAACACATTCAACAACAACCTCAACATTAAAAAACACCAACAAATTCAACAACAACCTCAACATTGAAAAACAACCACAACCTCAACATTGAAAAACACCACCAAATTCAAGAACAACCTCAACATTGTAAAACTCCAACAAATTCAACAACAACCTCAACATTGAAAAACAACAACAACCTCAACATTGAAAAACACCAACATATTCAACAACAACCTCAACATTGAAAAACAACAACAACCTCAACATTGAAAAAGACCAACAAATTCAACAAGAACCTCAACATTAAAAAACACCAACAAATTCAACAACAACCTCAACATTGAAAAACATCAACAACCTCAACATTGAAAAACAGCAACAAATTCAACAACAACCTCAACATTGAAAAACAATAACAACCTCAACATTGAAAAACACCAACAAATTCAACAACAACTTCAACATTGAAAAACACCAACAAATTCAACAACAACGTCGACATTGAAAAACACCAACAAATTCAACAACAACCTCAACATTGAAAAAGAACGACAACGTCGACATTGAAAAACACCAACAAATTCAACAACAACCTCAACATTGAAAAACAACAACAACCTCAACAATGAAAAACACCAACAAATTCAACAACAACCTCAACATTTAAAAACACCAACAAATTCAACAACAACCTCAACATTGAAAAACAACAACAACCTCAACATGAAAATCACCAACAAATTCAACAACAACCTCAACATTTAAAAACAACAACTACCTCAACATTGAAAAACACCAACAAATTCAACAACAACTTCAACATTAAAAAACACCAACAAATTCAACAACAACCTCAACTTTGAAAAACAACAACAACCTCAACATTGAAAAACACCAACAAATTCAACAACAACCTCAACATTGAAAACACCAACAAATTCAACAACAACCTCAACATTGAAAAACAACAACAACCTCAACATTGATAAACACCAACAAATTCAACAACAACCTCAACATTGAAAAACAACAACAAATTCAACAACAACCTCAAAATTGAAAAACAACAACAACCTCAACATTGAAAAACACCAACAAATTCAACAAAAACCTCAACATTTAAAAACACCAACAAATTCAACAACAACCTCAACATTGAAAAACAACAACAACCTCAACTTTGAAAAACACGAACAAATTCAACAACAACCTCAGCATTGAAAAACAACAACAACCTCAACATTGAAAAACACCAACACATTCAACAACAACCTCAACATTAAAAAACACCAACAAATTCAACAACAACCTCAACATTGAAAAACACCACCAAATTCAAGAACAACCTCAACATTGTAAAACTCCAACAAATTCAACAACAACCTCAACATTGAAAAACAACAACAACCTCAACATTGAAAAACACCAACATATTCAACAACAACCTCAACATTGAAAAACAACAACAACCTCAACATTGAAAAAGACCAACAAATTCAACAAGAACCTCAACATTAAAAAACACCAACAAATTCAACAACAACCTCAACATTGAAAAACACCAACAAATTCAACAACAACCTCAACATTGAAAAACAACAACAACCTCAACATTGAAAAACACCAACAAATTCAACAACAACCTCAACATTGAAAAACAACAACAACCTCAACATTGAAAAGCACCAACAAATCGAACAAAAACTTCAACATTGAAATACACCAACAAATTCAACAACAACCTCGACATTGAAAAACAAAAACAAATTCAACAACAACCTCAACATTGAAAAACTACAACAACCTCAACATTGAAAAACACCAGCAAATTCAACAACAACCTCAACATTGAAAAATAACAACAAAATCAACATTGAAAAACACCAACAAATTCAACAACAACCTCAACATGGAAAAACACCAACAAATTCAACAACAACCTCAACATTGAAAAACAACAACAACCTCAACATTGAGAAACACCAACAAATTCAAAAACAACCTCAACATTGAAAAACAACAACAACCTCAAAATTGAAAAACGCCAACAAATTCAACAACAACCTCAACATTGAAAAACACCAACAAATACAACAACAACCTCAACATTAAAAAACACGAACAAATTCAACAACAACCTCAACATTGAAAAACAACAACAACCTCAACATTGAAAAACACCAACAAATTCAACAACAACCTCAACATTGAAAAACAATAACAACCTCAACATTGAAAAACACCAACAAATTCAACAACAACTTAAACATTGAAAAACACCAACAAATTCAACAGCAACCTCGACATTGAAAAACGCCAACAAGTTCAACAACAACCTCAACATTGAAAAACAACAACAACCTCAACATTGAAAAACACCAACAAATTCAACAACAACCTCAACATTGAAAAACAACAACAACCTCAACAATGAAAAACACCAACAAATTCAACAACAACCTCAACATTTAAAAACACCAACAAATTCAACAACAACCTCAACATTGAAAAACAACAACAACCTCAACATGAAAATCACCAACAAATTCAACAACAACCTCAACATTGAAAAACAACAACAACCTCAACATTGAAAAACACCAACAAATTCAACAACAACTTCAACATTAAAAAACACCAACAAATTCAACAACAACCTCAACTTTGAAAAACAACAACAACCTCAACATTGAAAAACACCAACAAATTCAACAACAACCTCAACATTGAAAAACACCAACAAATTCAACAACAACCTCAACATTGAAAAACAACAACAACCTCAACATTGAAAAACACCAACAAATTCAACAACAACCTCAACATTGAAAAACAACAACAAATTCAACAACAACCTCAAAATTGAAAAACAACAACAACCTCAACATTAAAAAACACCAACAAATTCAACAAAAACCTCAACATTTAAAAACACCAACAAATTCAACAACAACCTCAACATTGAAAAACAACAACAACCTCAACTTTGAAAAACACGAACAAATTCAACAACAACCTCAGCATTGAAAAACAACAACAACCTCAACATTGAAAAACACCAACACATTCAACAACAACCTCAACATTAAAAAACACCAACAAATTCAACAACAACCTCAACATTGAAAAACAACCACAACCTCAACATTGAAAAACACCACCAAATTCAAGAACAACCTCAACATTGTAAAACTCCAACAAATTCAACAACAACCTCAACATTGAAAAACAACAACAACCTCAACATTGAAAAACACCAACATATTCAACAACAACCTCAACATTGAAAAACAACAACAACCTCAACATTGAAAAAGACCAACAAATTCAACAAGAACCTCAACATTAAAAAACACCAACAAATTCAACAACAACCTCAACATCGAAAAACATCAACAACCTCAACATTGAAAAACAGCAACAAATTCAACAACAACCTCAACATTGAAAAACAATAACAACCTCAACATTGAAAAACACCAACAAATTCAACAACAACTTCAACATTGAAAAACACCAACAAATTCAACAACAACGTCGACATTGAAAAACACCAACAAATTCAACAACAACCTCAACATTGAAAAAGAACGACAACGTCGACATTGAAAAACACCAACAAATTCAACAACAACCTCAACATTGAAAAACAACAACAACCTCAACAATGAAAAACACCAACAAATTCAACAACAACCTCAACATTTAAAAACACCAACAAATTCAACAACAACCTCAACATTGAAAAACAACAACAACCTCAACATGAAAATCACCAACAAATTCAACAACAACCTCAACATTTAAAAACAACAACTACCTCAACATTGAAAAACACCAACAAATTCAACAACAACTTCAACATTAAAAAACACCAACAAATTCAACAACAACCTCAACTTTGAAAAACAACAACAACCTCAACATTGAAAAACACCAACAAATTCAACAGCAACCTCAACATTGAAAACACCAATAAATTCAACAACAACCTCAACATTGAAAAACAACAACAACCTCAACATTGATAAACACCAACAAATTCAACAACAACCTCAACATTGAAAAACAACAACAAATTCAACAACAACCTCAAAATTGAAAAACAACAACAACCTCAACATTGAAAAACACCAACAAATTCAACAAAAACCTCAACATTTAAAAACACCAACAAATTCAACAACAACCTCAACATTGAAAAACAACAACAACCTCAACTTTGAAAAACACGAACAAATTCAACAACAACCTCAGCATTGAAAAACAACAACAACCTCAACATTGAAAAAGACCAACAAATTCAACAAGAACCTCAACATTAAAAAACAGCAACAAATTCAACAACAACCTCAACATTGAAAAACATCAACAACCTCAACATTGAAAAACAGCAACAAATTCAACAACAACCTCAACATTGAAAAACAATAACAACCTCAACATTGAAAAACACCAACAAATTCAACAACAACTTCAACATTGAAAAACACCAACAAATTCAACAACAACCTCAAAATTGAAAAACACCAACAAATTCAACAATAACCTCAACATTGAAAAACACCAACAAATTCAACAACAACCTCAACATTTAAAAACAACAACAACCTCAACATTGAAAAACACCAACAAATTCCACAACAACTTCAACATTGAAAAACACCAACAAATTCAACAACAACCTCAACATTGAAAAACACCAACAAATTCAACAACAACCTCAAAATTGAATAACAACAACAACCTCAACATTGAAAAACACCATCAAATTCAACAACAACCACAACATTGAAAAACTACAACAACGTGAACATTGAAAAACACCAACAAATTCAACAACAACCTCAACATTGAAAAAGAACAATAACCTCAAAATGAAAAACACCAACAAATTCAACAACAACCTCAACATTGAAAAACAACAACCACCTCAACATTGAAAAACACCAACAAATTCAACAACAACCTCACATTGAAAAACACCAACAAATTCAACAACAACCTCAAAATTGAATAACAACAACAACCTCAACATTGAAAAACACCAACAAATTCAACAACAACCACAACATTGAAAAACTACAACAACCTGAACATTGAAAAAACACCAACAAATTCAACAACAACCTCAACATTGAAAAAGAACAACAACCTCAAATTGAAAAACTCCAACAAATTCAACAACAACCTCAACATTGAGAAACAACAACAACCTCAAAATTGAAAACACCAACAAATTCAACAACAACCTCAAAATTGAAAAACACAAACAAATTCAACAACAACCTCAACATTGAAAAACACCAACAAATTCAACAACAACCTCAACATTTAAAAACAACAACAACCTCAACATTGAAAAACACCAACAAATTCAACAACAACCTCAACATTGAAAAAAATCCAACAAATTCAACAACAACCTCAAAATTGAATAACAACAACAACCTCAACATTGAAAAACACCAACAAATTCAACAACAAACACAACATTGAAAAACTACAACAACCTGAACATTGAAAAACACCAACAAATTCAACAACAACCTCAACATTGAAAAGAACAACACCCAAAATTGAAAAACACCAACAAATTCAACAACAACCTCAAATTTGAGAAACAACAACAACCTCAACATTGAAAAACACCAACAAATTCAACAACAACCTCAAAATTGAAAAACACCAACAAATTCAACAACAACCTCAACATTGAAAAACACCAACAAATTCCACAACAACTTCAACATTGAACAACACCAACAAATTCAACAACAACCTCAACATTGAAAAACACCAACAAATTCAACAACAACCTCAACATTGAAAAACTACACAATGAAAAACACCAACAAATTCAACAACAACCTCAACATTGAAAAACTACAACAACCTGAACATTGTAAAACACCCACAAATTCAACACAACCTCAAAATTGAAAAACAACAACAACCTCAAAATTGAAAAAAACCAACAAATTCAACAACAACCTCAACATTGAAAAACACCAACAAATTCAACAACAACCTCAACATTAAAAAACACCAACAAATTCAACAACAACCTCAACATTGAAAAACAACAACAACCTCAACATTGAAAAACACCAACAAATTCAACAACACCTCAACATTGAAAAACAATAATAACCTCAACATTGAAAAAACACAACAAATTCAACAACAACTTCACATTGAAAAACACCAACAAATTCAACAACAACCTCGACATTGAAAAACACCAACAAATTCAACAACAACCTCAACATTGAAAAACAACAACAACCTCAACATTGAAAAACACAACAAATTCAACAACAACCTCAACATTGAAAAACAACAACAACCTCAACATTGAAAAACACCACAAATTCACAACAACCTCAACATTGAAAAACAACAACAACCTCAACATTGAAAAGCACCAACAAATTCAACAACAACTTCAACATTGAAATACACCAACAAATTCAACAACAACCTCAACATTGAAAAACACCAACAAATTCAACAACAACCTCAACATTTGAAAAACACCAACAAATTCAACAACAACCTCAACATTGAAAAACAACAACAACCTCAACATTGAAAAACACCAACAAATTCAACAAAAACCTCAACATTGAAAAACACCAACAAATTCAACAACAACCTCAACATGAAAAACAACAACAACCTCAACATTGAAAAACACCAACAAATTCAACAACAACCTCGACATCGAAAAACACCAACAAAATTCAACAATAACCTCAACATTGAAAAATACAACAAAATCAACATTGAAAAACACCAACAAATTCAACAACAACCTCAACATTGAAAAACACCATCAAATTCAACAACAACCTCACATTGAAAAACAATAACAACCTCAACATTGAAAAAACACCAACAAATTCAACAACAACTTCAACATTGAAAACACCCAACAAATTCAACAACAACGTCGACATTGAAAAACACCCAACAAATTCAACAACAACCTCAACATGAAAAACAACAACAACGTCGACATTGAAAAAACACCAACAAATTCAACAACAACCTCAACATTGAAGAACAACAAACAACCTCAACATTGAAAAACACCAACAATTCAACAACAACCTCAACATTGAAAAAGACCAACAAATTCAACAACAACCTCAAAATTGAATAACAACAACAACCTCAACATTGAAAAACACCAACAAATTCACAACAACCACAACATTGAAAAACTACAACAACCTGAACCATTGAAAAACACCAACAAATTCAACAACAACCTCAACATTGAAAAAGAACAACAACCGCAAAATTGAAAAAACACCAACAAATTCACAGCAACCTCAGCATTGAGAAACAACAACATCCTCAACATTGAAAAACACCAACAAATTCAACAACATTCTCAAAATTGAAAAACACCAACAAATTCAACAATAACCTCAACATTGAAAAACCCCAACAAATTCAACAACAACCTCAACAGTTAAAAACAACAACAACCTTAACATTGAAAAACACCAACAAATTCAACAACAACCTCAACATTGAAAAAACACCAACAAATTCAACAACAACCTCAAAATTGAATAACAACAACAACCTCAACATTGAAAAACACCAACAAATTCAACAACAACCTCAACATTGAAAAACAACAACCACCTCAACATTGAAAAACACCAACAAATTCAACACAACCTCAACATTGAAAAAACAACAACAACCTCAACATTGAAAAACACCAACAAATTCAACAACAACCTCAACATTGAAAAACAACAACAACCTCAAAATTGAACAACACCAACAAATTCAACAACAACCTCAACATTGAAAAACACCAACAAATTCAACAACAACCTCAAATTGAAAAACAACAACAACCTCAACATTGAAAAACACCAACAAATTCAACAAAAACCTCAACATTTAAAAACACCAACAAATTCAACAACAACCTCAACATTGAAAAACAACAACCTCAACATTGAAAAACACGAACAAATTCAACAACAAACTCAGCATTGAAAAAAACAACCTCAACATTGAAAAACACCAACACATTCAACAACAACCTCAACATTAAAAAACACCAACAAATTCAAAGAACAACCTCAACATTGAAAAACAACCACAACCTCAACATTGAAAAACACCACCAAATTCAAGAACAACCTCAACATTGTAAAACTCCAACAAATTCAACAACAACCTCAACATTGAAAAAACAACAACAACCTCAACATTGAAAAATACCAACATATTCAACAACAACCTCAACATTGAAAACACAACAACCTCAACATTGAAAAACACAACAAATCACAACAACCTCAACATTAAAAAACACCAACAAATTCAACAACAACCTCAACATTGAAAAACATCAACAACCTCAACATTGAAAAACACCAACAAATTCAACAACAACCTCAACATTGAAAAACAATAACAACCTCAACATTGAAAAACACCAACAAATTCAACAACAACTTCAACATTGAAAAACACCAAAAAATTCAACAACAACGTCGACATTGAAAAACACCAACAAATTCAACAACAACCTCAACATTGAAAACAACACAACCTCAAATTGAAAAACACCAACAAAATCAACAACAACCTCAACATTGAAAAACAACAACCACCTCAACATTGAAAAACACCAACAAATTCAACAAAAACCTCAACATTGAAAAACACTAATTAAATTCTACAACAACCTCAACATTGAAAAACAACAACAACCTCAACATTGAGAAACACCAACAAATTCAACAACAACCTCAACATTGAAAAACAACAACAACCTCAAAATTGAACAACACCAACAAATTCAACAACAACCTCAACATTGAAAAAACACCAACAAATTCAACAACAACCTCAAATTGAAAAACAACAACAACCTCAACATTGAAAAACACCAACAAATTCAACAAAAACCTCAACATTGAAAAACAACAACCTCAACATTGAAAAACACGAACAAATTCAACAACAACCTCAGCATTGAAAAACAACAACAACCTCAACATTGAAAAACACCAACACATTCAACAACAACCTCAACATTAAAAAACACCAACAAATTCAAGAACAACCTCAACATTGAAAAACAGCCACAACCTCAACATTGAAAAACACCACAAATTCAAGAACAACCTCAACATTGTAAAACTCCAACAAATTCAACAACAACCTCAACATTGAAAAACAACAACAAACCTCAACATTGAAAAATACCAACATATTCAACAACAACCTCAACATTGAAAAACAACAACAACCTCAACATTGAAAAACACCAACAAATTCAACAACAACCTCAACATTTAAAAACACCAACAAAATTCAACAACAACCTCAACATTGAAAAACATCAACAACCTCAACATGAAAAAACACCAACAAATTCAACAACAACCTCAACATTGAAATCAATAACTACCTCAACATTGAAAACACCAACAAATTCAACAACAACTTCAACATTGAAAAACACCAACAAATTCAACAACAACGTCGACATTGAAAAACACCAACAAATTCAACAACAACCTCAACATTGAAAAACAACAACAACGTCGACATTGAAAAACACAACAAATTCAACAACAAACCCTCAACATGAAAAACAACAACAACCTCAACATTGAAAAACACAAACAAATTCAACAACCAACCTCAACATTGAAAAAGACCAACAAATTCAACAACAACCTCAAAAATTGAATAACAACAACAACCTCAACATTGAAAAACACCAACAAATTCAACAACAACCTCAACATTGAAAAAGAAACAACAACCTCAAAATTGAAAAACACCAACAAATTCAACAACAACCTCAACATTGAGAAACAACAACAACTTTAACATTGAAAAACACCAACAAATTCAACAACAACCTCAAAATTGAAAAACACCAACAAATTCAACAATAACCTCACA